>CM052139.1:1510437-1535917 GCA_028454255.1 Halictus ligatus | reverse complement strand
ACATCAAGAATCGAAGGTCACTGTTCCATTCGTCTAAACTTCGCGAAGGTTCCTTCAGGAAACAAGGACCTCTCTGCTTGAATAGAAACCCGCTAGCTTGGAACTCCTCTAAGCAGAATGGAACAGCGAACGAGCTCGTCGCATCACCGTGAAGAATTCCAGATTTATTCATTGTCCTCAAGTCCTCGTTTACGCGCTCGAGCACCATGGAGGGAGAGGGATTAGCCGAGTCCGAGCTTGTCGTGCGATTCGCTCAGTTACCTGCAGCCGCTCGTTTCGTCTCTAATCAAGTGTCTTGCGTACCTGTCCCGGCAATTCTGCGAATTACGGCCGCCGTTTGGCTCGCCGTTTATGGCGTGAATGGAAGGTCAGGGAACAGACTTTCCGTTTCCAATTCCGAAGAGGTAACGCGCGATTGTTCGACCGCTCGGATATATATACACTGGTTTTATGGGGGGTATTTCGTCATCACGCCGGATCATTCGGCAGGATACAACGAACCCATAAAATCATCAACAACGCGGGTACCATCGAGTAGGGAGGAGTCTGAGATCCTTCCGACGAATCAAACGTGATTCTAGAAAGATATTCAAGTATGTATATATCTCGTCCGACGACTATGATTCGCTAGGATTCGCAGAGTATCCTTCGCTCGCATTTTCAACTTTCACTCGCAATCCGCTCCGCGGAAAAATCCCGATCCCCGATCGAACGATCGATTAGAATTCATTTTGAGACACGAGACTGGAAGAGTCGCAAGGCATTCTTTTTTTTGTTTTTATTGAAGCTCTTTAAATGGGTCCATTTCATATAACTAACAATACCAATGTGGTATTACAATTTTGCAAGATGTAATTATGATTTAAATAGATAATTTAGAATCTCTGAAGATTCTCCTTCTTTAACCAAAGTTTCTTCTGCAATTTCTTTCGCATTAGATGCTTGCATTTTTGTAAATGCCCGACGTACATTTTTTACGTCTCGCAGTCATGCTCGAATTTGAGGCTGTTCTTATATTTTTCCCATAATTTTCAGGATTTTTAATGAGTCTGTAATTTACTTTTCGGCTTCCATTTACAACTTTTGATATTTTTGTAACAGAATAAAATCTTCCTTTAACTTCAATGTTATATTTACTCGGACGGGATTCGAACCTTGGACGTTTTCGTCGGAAACTAGCACTCTGACCACTGCGCCACGACAGTGTCGTAACTTCAATGTTATATGTATGTATTTCACATTCATTTGATCTATTTCCAGGGCCCGTTTCTAACACTGTACTATATTCTTTTTATCAAATAATCACAAATAAGCAACGTATACATCGTATATATCGATGAGAATCGAAAATCTGCAGCTTGTGCTGTCATTTTGTCCCGTCTGGGGAGCACAATATTTACGTTTTCGTTCCTACAATTCCGTTGACGTGAATGTTGTGGAAGATACTCGGTACATTATACATACAGACATGTCCAAAAACGTTGGCATATTAAAACATTAATTTTCTTCGGTTCATGGTGTTCAAACGAGAGGAAATATGCGATGCGCTATCTTTTTCTCTTCGATGTATATCGAAGGCATCGCTCAGAGCTAAACATTCGTAGATACCGCGGGCATTCTTCGCCGGTTCTTTTTCCCTTCTTTCCCATTGCCTTCCCGTGGGCCCCCTCCGCCGTTGTTCCCTCCCCCGGTGTTTTGTAATGCCTCTCTGTCTCTGGCACTTCCTGTGTTCCGCCACCCGTTCACCTGTCCGCCAGCACCTGCGTTCATAACTATCTAGGCGTACACAGTGTATAGAGGCAGCGAAGCCGCGAACGACGTATCCTATGGGACTTTAGTTTCCCCGCTGGTTTCGCCGGGGCCACGGCGGTGTGCTGCGTGGCTGTTCGCTTCTCCTCGTCCACCTGGGAACACGGCTCGGGTGCCGTACATGCACGCAGTCGTTGTTACGCTGTCGCACGCCACGGCCGGACTATCCAGGTTTCCCTCTCGCTGATAACGACCGGCTTACCCGACGATCCTCGGCACCAGCGATTAGTGTCCTCCGCGGCCGCCTCGTGACCGGTTCAACGCTCCTCCGACATCGCCGGAACCGCAGGTTCGAATTCCATTCAACCGCCGTGGAAACCCTTGTCCCCGACCCTAATATCCTTTCGGTCCTCGTCATCCTTTTTTGCCCCAACGAACGAACCGCCTACAACAACTCCTGCGCACTTTGACCGCCATGTCACCCTCACGTGGCTCCACGGAATTATTTGTCCAAGTGATTGAATATTCATTTTTACGTTAAACCCCTGCACTCGAAGCTACTCGAACTCCATTTCTTTCGACCTAGAATATTTCCCTTCTATACATATTTTTTTTTTTTTTTTTTGGTGTTGTACATGTACGAAAACGGTGCAATTTACTCGTAGAATATTGAAGTACTTAGTAATTTATTGAGTACGTACAAATTTAATAATGTAAAAAATATTTTGAATAATTGTACAGCAATTTTTGGCGGTTCGAGTGCTAAGGGTTAATTCATTCGTTGTGTAGAATTCGATTGGGAAAATGTAAGAAGGTTGGAGGACTAGTCAATATCGTGGGTTTAATTCTCATCGATTTTTATTTCATTAACACTAGATTTACGGAGCACTAGAAGTGAATATTTTGCATCACCTCATGAAAATAACAGGAATTAGCAATATTTTTGAAGTAGTATATATATACCCAAAGAAATAACTTTCCTGAATAATTTCTCATCTATGCATCCTTGCAGTCGCAATATTTTTAAATTGAAAATATTAAAACCCGTCATCTTGACGGGTCCCGTAAACCTAGTGTTAAATAACACGTTGATTATATGGAATTTTCGAATGCATCTCTATGCAAAATTCTATGCAACTTCCATTTCTGGCAATGTTAACGCTATTTTAACTCACTCGATGCGTCAAATCTGCTTGGCAAAGTCTACTTGCAAACATTTCAAAAGGCAGTGAGTACGCACGATCCTAATTGATATTAACTAAATTTAGAATCTATTACTGTTCTGTTATCCGAATAATCCTTTACCTAAGCGTCTTTGTCTCTCTGTTAATTCGGATACAGAAGGCTTTGTTGTCCTTCTGTTATCCGATTTTCCTTTTTCTGGTCAGAAAAGTGGCAGAAAAGGTTTTCAATGGCGACGCAGGGGGTGTTTGGTACTAACACTAGTACTTTTAATTTAGAATTATTAAGATCCTAAGGATGCATACATGAGAACCGATTTAGCAAATTCATTTCTTCATGTATAGAGTGGCACGTTCTTGTTATTTTTATAAAGTAGTGCAAAATAGTGCTTATAGAACTTAGAAATAGAACTTTTAGTACTTCGTAAACCTAGTGTTAAATGATGTCGTGGCCATCACTGAGATCCATAGTCTAGCTTCGCGGAATATTGCCGGAGGATCCTCGAGGGATCACGAGAACACAATTTTTCCCGTGTTGGTCTCCGGTCGACGTTTAACCCGGTGATCTTTTTATTTTTCATGATCGACCAGCAGCCGTGGACGTCCAGGATACCGACGAGTGTGCGCCGAGCGGAGAAGAAGACTCGCGCGCGTTCTGCAAACAGTGGTTCCGAGATTGTTGAAAAGTGTGTCGTAGCTTTTTCCCGGGGGGAAGCTCGATGGTGAATGTTGCTTGAGTGACCGTTTCGGTTTCCGGGGGCCGTTTTTCGCGTGACGAAGGTCGGCTCCGTGGCTCTGGCGCGCAGGTGGCCATGGTTTAGAATGACATCGGGACATCGGAGCCGGTAAGTGTACGAAAATCAACGGTATTCCTTCTCGCCTTTGTACGACCGATCGCCCCAGTCCCTCCGGTGCGATCTTGATCCGAGACACTTCGCCGTCTATTGAGATATCGTTGAAGCGGGGACGGTTTTACGGCTGCGTCATTCGAAAAACCCCATAAAATATTCGGAATCGATGGAAGCGGTTGCTCACGGAAATCTCAGGGCCGCGATTTGAAAAACAAATCCCGAGCGTATTTGTCAGTCGCGGCAGGTACGGGAACCCGTAGAGACAATGGGGCTCGCCTCGACTCGTAGGTGACCGTAATGGCGGCTCCTCGGCCTGGACACGCGCACGTGCCCTAGCACGATTTTCACGAAAGTAAGAAACTAATTTCGCGAGGAACGTTTGTCCGAAATTTATGAGCTTATGATCTTAATTGTCATTGGTTTTCTTCGTCGATGTTGTTTAAGTCGAATCGTAAGGAACCTCCGGTTTTCTTTGTGAATATTTTCTGTGTACAATGTTCTTCCTTTGCACTGGAAACCATTTTAACTCGAAAACGAAAGATTTCTTCCGACCTGGAATATTTCCCTTCTATGTATATATATTTCTTCACGGTATACATACTAAAATGGTGCAATTTACTCGTACAGTACTGAAATGTTTAGTAGTTTATTAAATACATACAAATTTAATAATTTAGAAAATATTTTGAATAATGATACAGCAATTTTTAGTGGCTCCTTACGGTTAATTTTACAAGTCTCGGTTATTTAACGCACATCATGATATTCTGGAATGCATGAACCACCTGAGATGTGATTTTTATACAAACTAGTATGCAAACAAAATATTTGCGAGACGAGCAACTCTGACTTTACATAAAAATCCGCAGTCTAGTTGTAACTAGAATGGCGACTGTAAGGCATCAGTAAAAATTGCTGTATCATTATTCAAAATATTTATTACGTTATTAAATTTGTTTGTATTTAATAAATTACTAAACATTTCATTACTGTACGAGTAAATTCTGCCATTTTCGTATGTATGACATGACAAGAAATATATAGAAGGGAAATATTCTAGGTCGGAAGAAATGTTTCGTTTTCGAGTGTAAAGGGTTAATACTACTTCGGCGGGTTAGAAATTCTCGAAAATTATTCGACAAACTGATTATTGCAACATTGAAGCTACCTCTGAATTTTTTCGTAATTTAGTAGTACTTATTTCTCGGGTTCCTCTGCCAACGAAATAATTTAGGGACACAGGCTTTTTGCAATGGTATTTTCGAAAACATCTAGCAAGCACCTGCAGCTCGACAATGATCTTTTTGAACAATCCACCAGGCAACGTCGGGCCCACGAGGTTAGATCAAGATGAACCCGCCATGTTGCGCACTCGCGATCTCATCGCGCTCGAAATGCCTCATTTATAAGTCCCTCTCTCTCTCTCTTTCTCTCTCTCTCCTGTCGTTCGCAGGTGTCTCTCTCGAAGCAGCGAAAAAGATTTACAGCGGGAACACGATCCGCGGGGTTCGCGTTACCAATTAAACCGGGTCGAATCCCGTTCATCCCCGCGTACAATTACATTAATTACACGGCAACGAATATTGAATTGCACCGGCCACCGATAGCGGCTGCGCACGCGAAGGACGGCCGACTCTCTGCGAACCGGCCACGATGAATTATTAATTCGAAACAATCCGATTGACGCCGCGGAATAATGAGGTCGAATGCATCAACCGTTCTCCGGACTATTTGCCTATCGTCTCTCGCAGCTGCGAGCACGTGTTGCCGGGGACTTGCGGCTGCCATCTTTTTCACGACTTGTTCTGTGTCGTTGCTGCTCGATGGCACATCGATCAAAGAATTCATTAGGACGGTGTGCGTGTGTGTGTGTTTGTGTACAGTTAGCGTCGGAATTGCGGTGAATTCCAAAGATTTCAGAAAAATCTTTCAGTAAGAAAATCAGAAAATCTATTAAAATGGCGACTTTGTCTGCTTTGAGAATGAATTCAGAGAACAAGCTTTCTTCTTTTTTAAAATTGTTTAGAGATTAATATGAGTACAAGGTGTTGCTATTTTATGTTGTAATTACTTGAACGTTTTCTTGGATGATAGTTCAATCTGTAAAATGCAATTCTTATTTTTTTTATCTCCAATATTTGTGAAAAATATCGATCAAAGAGTTCACTAGAACATGGTGTGTGTACAGTTAGCATCGTTTTAGTTGCGGGGAATTCCAAAGATTTCAGAAAAATCTTTCAGAAAGAAAATCTATTAAAATGGCGGTTTTGTCTGCATTGACAGTGAATTCAGAGAACAAGCTTCCTTCTTTTTTAAAATTGTTTAGAGATTAATATGAGTTCAAAGTGTTGCTATTTTGTGTTGTAATTACTTGAACGTTTTCTTGGATGATAGTTCAATCTGTAAAATGCAATTCTTATTTCTTTTATCTCCAACATGTGAAGAGTAGTTTAATACTTTTTCGAGATCGTTAATATTGCCAGGGTAGATACAGATCACGGATCTATATTATTGGAGCTGATTTATGATCAGGTTTAACAACCGGGTCAGGTACCCAGGTTTGTTAATTTAAATGCATTCGTTCAGTGTGACTAATCAGGGAGGTATGACTTCCGAATGTTGTGTGAAAACAGTACTATGACTCATTCTCGCAAGACACAATCTAGTTGGCCATGATTGTGACTCTTATAATATCTATGCAATATCAAGTATTTCGTGTAAAAATATTTACAAAATATTCTCCCTTAATATTCTTGGTACGTTCACTTTCGATAACGCGTGACACGATTATGAATTTTTGCATCGAAACGTGCCAAAGGTAGTTACAACTATTTTTAATACTAAACCTACCAAACAGAAAACTTATTTAGGAGGGGATGATTGAATTTACCTAAACTTGAATTCGTCAATTCAGTAATTTTCTACGAGAACGTTTAGTAATGTCAATAATTGTGAAATAGAGAATATTCATTTTGACCGTGGCAGGTTTAATGTCAAACAGTTCTGAATTTTGCTTTACGATGAGAAAGGTTCTCGACAATTGATATTGAAAAGATGTAAAATCCTAAATTTTGCTGTATTTTATTGTACTTGTCTAAGACACTGAACTAAGAGTATTAAAACAGCACCTTGTCTCATTTTACTCCAACGAGTTCTTTCACTTCTGGGAGAAATTCTTTGTTCTCCCATTTTCGAAGGACGATCAAGGACACTGTCGCTAAAATCAACACTATCGATCTCAGTACTGAATTTTGCTTTACCTAAGAAGAGTAAAAAAGTTCTTAAACAATATTCCTCGCAACGATTTGCGGGACGAAAATTCCGATTGCAGTTCCAACCGAAAAATCGATTATGGAATCCTCGTCTGCAAATGGCTGCTTCCACGAACACCATTAGCAAGTTCCAATGGCTGAATAATGAAGTTGCGACAGAAAAGTCCGAGAGTAAATCGCAGTTCTGTTCTCAGTCACCGTGTTTCTTCTGAATGAATGGAAAGAGAGCTCCCACGAGCGTCCACGAGTTTCGAAATCGATCGGGATTCGAAAAACGCGGCCAAGACTCGCGCGAAAAGCTCGCCGCGTCGAGAAACTCGCTAAAAAGAGACATCGCTAATCGGCCGGGGCTCTATCGTTTGAACGTTTACGGTTGTTTATCGGTCAGCGGCAGCATTCCGTGCATATGTAACCGTACACCCAAGATGGATGCGCAGTGATGAGAGAAAGTCGAGGATCCTGGCCTCGAGGTTCACTCCGAGAAAATAGCCGAGCGTTCCTCCGCTCGTGCGCGCACGCTCGATCATGATAGGCGTGAACGTGCCGCGAGGAAAATGTCATCGAATGATGCCCACCACTCGCTCTCCCCCGTATCCTCTCGATCATTTCTTTATTCTCGCGCGTCCTAAAGGTGACAAACGCCGGGCCCGAGGCTCTCTCAGCTAACACGTTTGTTCTTCCCTCGATTTTCAACTTTTTCACAATTGTTTTCAATTTACTTCTCAATTATAAATTCTTTTTTCGGAGGATAAATCGACAATTGTGCCCACAATTACGAAAGTGGTGTAAGTCATGTATTTTTTGTTTCGAAACTAAATTTTTCTTCCGTCTTACAATATTTTCATTTTATTCATAGGAAACTGATTTCTATATGTAATAGTGAAATGTTTAGTGATCTATTAAATACAAATATTGTAATGTAACAAATATTTTGTAATAGTTTTTGTAATTTCTTTGAAATAATGCCACAACAATTACTAGTGGTAACCACCCGAGTGCAAAGGGTTAATGAATTGTGTTTGAATAAATTAAAAAATTATTTTTACATTATTCGACGTTTTAATTTATAATTTTATTAGTCTTGATTGATGGAAATTTATTATGAATATGAAATTTTGGGTGAATTTCGTACGAAAATGTTGTTTTTTAAAGTTTGAACTGACTTAGACCATTTTCAAAATTAAGTGAATGTCCTATAAACGACTTGAAGCAATAAAGAACTATGAGTTTTATTTGAAGAGCACCACTAAAAATCGCTGCATGATCATTCAAAATACGTTTTGAATTATCGAATTTGTTTGTATTGAATAAATTACTAAACATTTCAGTGTTGTAAGAGTAGATTCCATCATTTTCGTATGTGTAACATGCAAAACAAATATATAGAAGGGGAATATATATTCTAGGGTCGGAAGAAAAGTTTCCACAAAGAGTGGAAAAGGGTTAATTGCAAGGTATAGGACGCAGCTGCGCACAGCTCGCGTCACTTTACCAGAAGCTGCGCGTGCAGAAGGTGATCGAAGATTCGCGAAAACAAAAAATGACAATATATTCGATCGGATCAACGAACGATTACGGACGGACTGACGGGGAACGTAATTTATGCGAATACATTAAGAGGTGTACGCGAACGAGAGCTGACCGGTTACGCTTGCGCCCAACGGCACAACGCGAAACTACTTATTAATTGCCGTGTTATTTATCGCGTAATAGGGTATTTCGCGTGGTTCCCGATCGCTTCCCCTTTCTTTTTCTTGGCTGGCCTTTTTTATCGGTGGATGGCGTGCGACCGGCTAGTGTCTTCCGCGCATGGAAACCAGAGTAACCAGTGCAGCGGGTAAAAAGCTGCAGCTGTCACTGCGCACGGCAGCTGCAACGCCAGTGCATCGGACCTAGCGGCGGGACTAACGCGATTCCTATGTCGTCCTGCACCCATCGACAATCTCGAAACCATTTTCTACCGTTTCGTGCATATTTCGCGAACGCGTTCCTCGTTCTTCGTGCGATACCAATCTGTTGCTCTTCCTTCGCAGAAACTCTCTCTCTCTCTGTTTAATACTAGGTTTACGGAGCATTAAAACTGGAAGTTTTAGTTAATAAGTTTTAGTTAATTTTATGCCCCAAATTCATTAGAATATGCCATAATATACTACTATGTGCTAGAATATAGTAGAATATAACACAGTATAACATACTATACCTGAATATACAATAATAAACCTGGAAATACCATAATATACCAAAATAAACTGTAATATAACATAATAGACTAGAATGTACTAGAATATAACACAGCAAAGCATAATATAACAAAATATAAAATAATATACCTGGACATACCATAATATACCAAAATACACTATAATACACCATAATATACCAGCATATACTGTAATATACTGGAATATACTAGAATATAACACAGTAGAGCATACTATACCTGAATATACAATAATAAACCTGGAAATACCATAATATACCAAAATACACTGTAATATAACATAATAGACTAGAATATACTAGAATATAACACAGAAAAGCATAATATAACAGAATATAAAATAATATACCTGGAATGACCATAATATACCAAAATAGCCTAGAATATACTAGAATATAACACAGTAGAGCATAATATAACAGAATATAAAATAATATACCTGGACATACCATAATATACCAAAATACACTATACTACACCATAATATGCCAGCATATACTGTAATATACTGGAATATACTAGAATGTAAGACAGTAGAGCATACTATACCTGAATATACAATAATAAACCTGGAAATACCATAATATACCAAAATACACTGTAATATAACATAATAGACTAGAATATACTAGAATATAACACAGCAAAGCATAATATAACAGAATATAAAATAATATACCTGGAATGACCATAATATACCAAAATAGCCTAGAATATACTAGAATATAACACAGCAAAGCATAATATAACAGAATATAAAATAATATACCTGGACATACCATAATATACCAAAATACACTATACTACACCATAATATACCAGAATATACTGCAATATACTGGAATATACTAGAATATAACACAGTATAACATACTATACCTGAATATACAATAATATACCTCGAAATATTATAATACACCAAAATACACTATAATATACCATAATATGCTGCAATATACTACTATATAACACAGTATAGCATAATATAACATAATGTACCTGGGCATTCAGTAGACTGGGCATTCCAGTATTTACAAGTAGTGAATTTATCGGAAGAACTTAAGAATATCGCCATTTTTCATTTATTGAAACTATTGAACCCTGCTACAATCAATGCAGAAAATTTGATTCGTGGGACGAACTATTTTGAAGCGACGTCTGAACTCTTAATAAATTAAAAATATTAGAGCCCGTGATTTTGAGAGCCCAGTTGAGTGATTAAGGTTCCTCGAAAATTATGTTTGCGACGCCCGGTAAATGTTTATGCAACGTTGGCTCGACGAAGCTGAACAGAGCAACGTCGAATCGAGGTTCCTCAGCGTCTGCCAACAGCTTCAGTTCGAGACTGTAACGCAATACTGTTAGATCAAATATCTGCTACTCTAATGGACGACTCGGTGCGTTGCTAGCGCTATCACTCGACTGCGAATTTCAAATACTCGTGACAAAAATTAATGCACGTTGTTAGACAGCACGTCGACAATATTTGGTTTGCCTCTAGTTCCGCGTGGAGATCCTAGAATTTTTGCTATTTGTGGAGAACCGCAGAAGAATTAGTGCTCCGTCGACAATCGAATATTTACCAAAAACGTTGATATAGCGAATTTTCATGCAATTCCTAATTTGAGGCATCGTTTGCTCGAAGCCATGCACCTGCACAGGGTTTAATTTTCGTACGATGCTGGAAATGACGCTAACTTCCATTATATTACGCGTTTACTACCATACATCCCTCCAGTTTTTCAGGAACATTTTAAGAATCTTAAAAACTCGAAATGTTCATGCATCATTCCATTAAAGTTATTGTTTCAAATAAAACTCATAATTTTTAAAGCTTCAAGTCATTCATAGGACATTCAGTTAATTTTGAAAATGTTCTAAGTCAGTTCAAACTTTAAAAACAACATTTTCCTACGAAATTCACCCAAACTTTTATATTCATAATAAATTTCCATCAATCAAGACTACTAAAATTATAAATTAAAACGTCGCATAATGTAAAAATATTTTTCAATTTATTCAAATGCAATTCGTTAAATATCTCGAAACAAGAAATATATGACTTAGACCAGTTTCATAATCATGGGTACATTTATTATCCCGTCCGCTTTGAATTACTTATTTTGTCGCGAGTCGGTCGCGATGTTTTTCATTGTACAGTATATTCGCTGGGGGGATGATCTGACTCATCAGGATGACACAACGAGACCAAGGTTCCAGTTTATGGCTTCTCGATTAAGCGAGAGCTTCGTTTGATCGAGGCCTCGCGTTTGACTGATATATTAGGGGCGCGCGGAATGGCGGCGATAGGGCATCGTTATTTTCGGATCAAGGGCGAAATATTGAATCGTTGCAACGACGTCGTGCGATATACATCAATATCGTCGAACGGTTGCCGGTTAATTACTACAGCGCATCAATAATCGGCTCGCGTTCGACGTAATTATACGCTAACGATACGCGCCGATCACCGACAAAGCTGCCGTTAGATAATCGCACGGGGAATATTTATGCAAATCAACCGTCCGATTCGCGGTGGCGAAGCAGGAACGGACTTTCTCCGTTCGATATAATAATCCTCCATAGAAAAAGCCATAAACTTTTCCCGGCGAAAAATGCGAGATTCGCATGAACATTCTCCGTTTCGAATAATGTAACGAACAATCGTTTTAGATACTGCGTTTCACAAATAACAGAGGAAATGTTCAATTGTAACTATTAGACTGCGGATTTGATGTAATTATTACAAAAATGGGTAGTTTGAGACAGTAAAAACATTAGAGAAATTTTAAAACACTGTTACATTATTTTCAATCCATTAAAAATATTAAGAAAGAAAATTATTTCGCTCCAGTCTGTTGCAGTTCAGATAGAAAATGTTTATTTTACAACAAAGTCTAGTAATTATTCACAATTTCAATGTGGAAAACACTGTTACATTATTTTCAATCTATTAAACATATCAAGAAAGAAAATTATTTTGCTCCAGTCTGTTGCAGTTCAGATAGAAAATGTTTATTTTAGAACAAAGTCTAGTAATTATTCACAATTTCAATGTGGAAAATACTTCCAAACGACAAACGTAAAAGCAATGGTAAAACTCGTCTTGTATAAAAGAAATATTAATATAAAAGTTTCTTTATAATGTTTTTATGGAGGTAGACAGTTCATTATTTTACACTTGGCAAGGGGCAAAACAAGTCACCACTTTGTTAGCATTTTTCTAAAGTATTTATTACCATTATTATTACCATATACCATACCTTTATATTCAGCTAATATAAACTGGTCTTGTATAAAAGAAATATTAATATAAAAATTTCTTTATAATTTTTTTAAAGAGGTGGACAGTTTATTATTCTATACTTGGCAAGGAGCAAAACAAGTCACCACTTTATTAGTATTTTTCTAAAGTATTTATTACCATTATTATTACCATACTATTGCCATTATTACCATATACCATACGTTTATACCATATTCAGCTAATATAAACTGGTCTTGTATAAAAGAAATATTAATATAAATATTTCTTTATCATTTTTTTGAAAGAGGTGAACAGTTTATTATTCTGTACTTGGCAAGGAGCAAAACAAGTCACTTACTTTATTAACATTTTTCTAAAGTATTTATTACCATTATTACTACCATATTATTACCATTATTACCATATACCATACGTTTATACCATATTCGGCCAATAAAATGCTGAAACTTATTCCTATTTAACCTCTTAAGTACTGTACGCCACCATAGTGGTTCTCCATGAAAACCATCAGTTGGAACTGTACAAACCACTATAGTGGCTTTTCTGCGTTCCTCTACCATGCGCGCCGTCCCTGGGAGACGCAGTTGCGGACGATCGCGCTCTGCATAATTAATTTAATTTAACGGGATCCTGTTCGACTATTTCCCGCCAGGTATTGTCTGAACGATTATTTTCCAAACGAATGATTTGCACAACGCTGAAACCTGGTCGCGGGCAGAAGCACGAACTCTCGAGCTGCTTGCAGCTGGTGCGAGGAGCATCTGGCCGGTGATCGGCGAGGATGCAGCTCGGTGCAGGTGCACCTCGGACCGTGATTTCGGCACGTCGCTATTTCGAACCGTGCCCAGCGCCCAGTCACAGAGAGTTCGAACAGTTTTCTTTTTTTTCCCCGCTCGCGAGGCCCGCGGCGATTTAGCGCCGTGGCGAACATCTGTTCCGCACTTGTCCAAGATGTTTCCCTTCGCGTTCCAACGGCGGCCAGCATGCCTCGGAAATCACTATTCCGCGCGGCTACTCCCCGCGTGACTCCGCGCATCTCTTTTTTACCACGCGAATTCGCGTTGGCCGAGGAAATTAGCGGGAACACGAGATACCCGCAGTGTTATTCGTCGATACGATGATGCATTTCCTTCGGTTCAATTAGGAGTTCATCAAGTATGAAGCGGTTGAAACCGGACTGCGCGGAGTGCAATAAAAATTAAGGTTTTTATCGGGAATATTCGCGGAGAACGGCACGAAGAGAATCGACATGAACAATTTCCTAAAGTCGACGCAAATATTAGGGCACAGTAAGGAGAAAGGATTATTTGTCGAATTGAAAGAATTTGGAGAGAGTATGGTGACAGTCTGAAATTATTTTTCTTCTCTTTTCTGCTGTTTTAAGTCGTGTCAAATTCATTTTTGTCGCTCGCTAACGTAACTAATGTATTAAAGGCGTATTTTAAATTTTCGTAGCTGGCTCAAGTAAAAAAGTTTTGGAAAGTGCCTTTTCTATTTGCTCTTATAATTCAAAAATTAAGGTTTTTATCAGGAATATTCGCGGAGAACGGCACGAAGAGAATCGACATGAACAATTTCCTAAAGTCGACGCAAATATTAGGGCACAGTAAGGAGAAAGGATTATTTGTCGAATTGAAAGAATTTGGAGAGAGTATGGTGACAGTCTGAAATTATTTTTCTTCTCTTTTCTGCTGTTTTAAGTCGTGTCATATTCATTTTTGTCGCTCGCTAACGTAACTAATGTATTAAAGGCGTATTTTAAATTTTCGTAGCTGGCTCAAGTAAAAAAGTTTTGGAAAGTGCCTTTTCTATTTGCTCTTATAATTCAAAAATTAAGGTTTTTGTCAGGAATATTCGCGGAGAACGGCACGAAGTGAATCGACATGAACAATTTTCTAAAGTCGACGCAAATATTAGGGCACAGTAAGGAGAAAGGATTATTTGTCGAATTGAAAGAATTTGGAGAGAGTATGGTGACAGTCTGAAATTATTTTTCTTCTCTTTTCTGCTGTTTTAAGTCGCGTCATATTCATTTTTGTCGCTCGCTAACGTAACTAATGTATTAAAGGCGTATTTTAAATTTTCGTAGCTGGCTCAAGTAAAAAAGTTTTGGAAAGTGCCTTTTCTATTTGCTCTTATAATTCAAAAATTAAGGTTTTTGTCAGGAATATTCGCGGAGAACGGCACGAAGTGAATCGACATGAACAATTTTCTAAAGTCGACGCAAATATTAGGGCACAGTAAGGAGAAAGGATTATTTGTCGAATTGAAAGAATTTGGAGAGAGTATGGTGACAGTCTGAAATTATTTTTCTTCTCTTTTCTGCTGTTTTAAGTCGTGTCATATTCATTTTTGTCGCTCGCTAACGTAACTAATGTATTAAAGGCGTATTTTAAATTTTCGTAGCTGGCTCAAGTAAAAAAGTTTTGGGAAAGTGACTTTTCTATTTGCTCTTATAATTCCTAGCAGGTGCGATGTTTTCAAAATCTTTTTTCCAGGTCATTAGGTAAACCAATTCTTCTAATTACTCAAAAAATGTCAAGTCGTTTGGACCAATTTAGAGAAAGTTATACTGTTTTAAAGAACGTTCGAATACGTATCGACACATGCGAACAAATATTCTGGTCGCAGTAGTTTAACAAATACATCGCAAACCTCACGAATATGTAGTAGACGTTCGTATAAAATTCATACAAAGATGTCAAAAAATGGTAACTATAAAAATCGCCAAGAGAATGCAGCACAATCGTTCGATTAACGTTTTCGTATCGAGGATATCAAGAAAGGAAATGACTCACTATAATCAATTCACTGTTTCCGTAAAAGCATGCGTCACTCTGTGTGAATTTCTGTTCGCCATCAATAAATGCTACATAGTATTATAATTGCGCTATATTACGTCAGCTATTTCCTGTATGGATTCTTTCAAATTCTTTCACTTTGCCAAGCGTAATCCTCGCGCTTATGTTGTCTTCTCTTGAATAATACACGATGCTGGATAGAAAGCAGAAAATTTAGTGCAATTTTGCGATGGTCGCTTTCTAAACAACGCAGGGGGATTGTCGCAGGAGATACTCTCTAAATCTGAAAGTGATTTTTTCACTGTTTAAGAGAGCAATTTGCAAAATCACTCGACAATCTTCCATATTAGAGCGACATAGTCACTCGATTCGAATAATCTGTTCGCATTCCTCCACTGAAAATCACACCGTGGAACTGTAAACATTCACAGCTATTCAGAAATTTACAAAACGAATGCGAATATTATTTTTATTTTACTGTCGTTACGAGGAAACTCTCAGTCGTTACCCGAAAATTAATAGTTGACAGTCTAGTTGTTGTTTCCATAAAAATTCACAATCTTTTCTTTTAAGGAAACTCTTAATCCTTGTCAGAAATTAATAGTTCACAGTCTATGCAGCTGTTTTCATAAAAATTCACAATATCTACTGTTAAGGAAACTCTTAATCGTTGTCAAAAATTAATATTTGACAGTCTAGTTGTTACCATAAAAATTCACAATCTTTTCTGTTAAGGAAACTCTTAATCCTTGACAGAAATTAATAGTTGACAGTCTATGTAGTTTTTTCCATAAAAATTCACAATCTTTTCCTGTAAGGGAACTCTTAATCGTTGTCAGAAATTAATAGTTAACAGTCTCTAGTTGTTTTCATAAAAATTCACAATATTTACTATTTTTCTTTCTCCTCATTTTCTTAAAGAATCAGAAATGACTCCTATTGAGATAAAAACCGATATTAGTTCATTTTCACAATACTTTCAACAACCTTTTTATTACATACAATAAAATTCCAAGACATGTTTTCATTCTAAAGATTGCCGTAAACAAAGAGCATGCAGATTATGCAAGATTAAAATTTTCTATTGCAACAAACAAATATAAATACCCGTGTACAAATCTAAATGGATTGCCTTTCTTAATAATTGCAATCCTCTGAAATGAATATGACAGTAGTTTTAAATTGTTTTTTCAAATACAAATATCCGTGTACAAATCTAAATGTGCCTTTCTTAATAATTGCAATCCTCTGAAATGAATATGACAGTAGTTTTAAATTGTTTTTTCAAATACAAATATCCGTGCACAAATACAAACGTGTTGCCTTTCTTAATAATTGCAATTCTTCTGAAACGAACGTGACAGTATGTTTAAATTCTTTTCTCACCGTTTTACATTCGACCTATTTTTCTTTATCGCGAATGAATAAAATCCGTAATCTACTAAATATTTCGTCAATCGTTTCGTCTCGTCGAGCCGATGTTTCCGCGAACGAGGATCGAGACCGGTGCAGGTTTCATTGTAAAATGGCAGAGGCGGCGGTTCTCCATTAAAACGAAACGCGGCACGGATTAACCGTTGTCTTCGTCGAATGGCTGACGCACTTGCAGCACGAAAGGATACGTACTCGAGAAGGCTGCTCGGAGGTTGAGACACAAGATGAACTCGTGCCTATCCTTTCACTTGGCCGTTTTCTGATACGAACCTCCCTGCCTGCGAATGCGCCTAGTCGGGCCGCGTGCATGTACGTGCACGCGAACACATACCCGGCTCTCCGTTTATCCTTAAGGCCGATTACACAATGCGCAAGAGTACAGGGTGTCCCATTTGCGCCGGAATTCCAGCGAGCTCTCTTCCGAAACATCGCCAGTCAACGACCGTTTCGCCTCTCGACAACGATTTTCCTTCTTTTCCAAGTCAAAATCCATAATTAACGCTAAACCTACCACGATCAAAATCACCTATACTTTAGAATTATTGAAACTGTAGAAATTCGTTTCTGGAAAACAGTGGAATCAATGTCCTGGTCCAAGCATTCATTGCACAGAAAATTACAGACGATCTCGATAAATTTAGGGTCGCCATTTTTATAAGGCAACGTTTACCAGATACTGTTAATAGTAGAAATACCGACCAATAATCGTGATTTAGATTTATACCTTTATGATCACAGCAAGATTGAATTTGCTCAGGTTCCATACGATTTCTATGACATCTAAGATTGACTAGATGTTTTGTCCATCTTGCGCGTTAATGGGTTAAGTGCCAAATATCAAGAGATTCTTACAAAATCAGAGTAATTTAATTAACGCTAGAACTACCGAGCCCTAGACTTAGAATTATCCTTTTATAATAACAGCAAGATTGCTCAGGTTTCATGCGATTTTTATGGTAACACGTGCTCCAAAGATATATTAAAACATTTCTCGTGAAAACGTTTTCATAGTTTCACTGATAACGAAAGAAGAAATCATCCACCAGTCATTTTCACTGTTTCGGTAGTTCCAGTGTTAATGCGAGACTTGTGACACATTCTCGAAGAGCGACGCTCAATTTGATTTTGCTGCCGAGGACGAACTGAAACTGAAATTTCATTAAAGCCGGTGGTTTACCAATCTTTGCAAGCTGCGAATGCATAAGGCGTCGCAGTCCGTTCGCCATTAAAACGCAATCGTTTCGTCACCCAATCACGCGTCGTCTTACGAGTTTTTGCACCTGCACGCTCGCACGATCGTTAACTGCAGATATTATAGTCAAAGAAGTATTACATTGTGATCCGCGGAGAACCAGTTTATCTTGTTTCCAACGCGATCTTCTTCATTGCGTGTCAGGGATTCGATGATTCTAATGAGCGCCGCGTGAAACACAGATCTCGTTTACCCTATTCCGTGGCTTTTGCACTTCTCGCGCAAAGTATACAAAGCTCCGACACTCGTTAACCCTTTCGAAGCTATTTTAACTCGAAAACCAAACGTTTTTTCTTCAAAGTCAGAATTTTCCATTCTCCAGAATTATTTCCATTCTATGTATACAAAAGCCGTTGGATCAATACACCGAGTGGAACTGAAATTTTTCTTTTCCAATAGGACTTTGAAATTATAATTTCTTTTTCACAATATACAAACTGTAATCAATATTTTTAATGGCGCCTCAGAGTCGCCGCTCGAGTGCTAAGGGTTAATCCACGTTGAAAGAAAATGCGAGAGCGTCCTGTAAACAAGAAGAGAAATTAACACTAGTTCAAAATGACGGGTTCTAATATTTTTAGTTTACGATTATTAAGATCGTGAAGATCCATCTACGTGGAATTGCTCAACAAACTTATTTCCTTAGTTTATGTTATGTATATGTATTATGTACGTATGTTTATATCTATTTGTACTACATAAACACAAATTTTCTTCTTCTAAGAAACGACGAACGACGAAAGGAGTTTCAATCGCTGTTGACCGTAAAATAAATCGTGGTGCAAGAGGGTTGAATTGTACACTTGTAGCTGCATTCCAGTAAATTTTAACTGAATTTTTAGGGGGATACCATTATGGTACCTTTTACTCCGAGAAAGCACACACACAAACACACACGTCAGAGTTGCAATTGTCCGGTATGGAAAAGTGATTTTCAAACGAAAGCAGTACGAACGAAGGAATCCGATCGGAGCAACAATCGGCCAGGGAGTTAACTGCTAGATAGGGAATCGTTTAAACAATTTGTTGGGAATTTAACCCGACGTCGTGCCGGCTGGGTTCGCGTTAATTACAGGCCCGACCGGAATGCATAGACGAAGCAGCGACAAACTTGTACCTTCCCCGGCAGATTTATCGGACGAACGTCTGAGAGAACGAGAGAGAGAGAGAGAGAGAGAGAGAGAGAGAGAGAGAGAGAAGAATTTCACGATCGATCGCAAAATATAAGCGGAAAAGGTTGAGTTTCGTAACGACTCTCTCATGCAGGCCACAATGTAATTGCGTCGGATCGTCGGCCTCTCGAAACCGGTCGTAATGGTTCCGACTTCCGGTCCGGGGGCCGATCGACCGCCTGCCCGGGTCCATTGTCGTCGTGAATTGGAACGATGGATTAATTAAATCCGTGCGCCGACGCCCGCTCTCCTAATAATAGCCGCCAGACCGGCTCGATGAAAGAATGAACGCCGATTAAGATAACAATTACACGTATCGTCGAACAGAAGCTTGTTTGTAACGAAGAAATCGCCGGCGCGCAATACGCGCGGATCGGCTAATAATAAATGTCGATGCTCGAACAAACACGTTAATCACGAAATTGTGATGGCTCGTCGCGGTTCGGACTCGATAAAGACAATCGAACGATTGTTGTTCGCCATCCGACGCGACCGACCGTTTAACCTCCACAGAAGAAAGTGCTCGAGGGTCGTTCGAGGCCACTTGTCGGGAAAATTCGATCCGGCTAATTGCGGGTGAATGGTAACGAATCGAAAGCGGCGAAATTAATTGGAATTTTTAGACACGGCGAGCGTCGATCCGGTGCATGTGAAAATCACACAAGGTTGGAACAATTTTTGTCCATTCTTTTTTTGAATGATCGATGTTTTATGGGGTTACAAATCTTTCTAAAGTGAATTTTTCTCTTAAAATTCTAGTATCCAATAAACTCTGACAACCTGTAAGCAATCTTGAAACGAAATGCACAAAAATTGATTTTCAAGTTTGTCACTCCTGAACGGAGTGCAATAATTTATGAATTAAAAATTGATTTCCAATTTTTAAATTCTTAAACGGAGTATAATAATTTGTGAATTAATGGGCCCAGCCGATTCAGATGGTCAAAACTGCCCTTAGAGGTTTTTCAGTGATTAATGAACAAAATTCTGAGCAAAACTTCAACCCCCTATCTTGCCCGTGAGGGTAGCTACAGGGTTTCCGTACTTTGATGCTTCCCAAAAATTTTGAAAAAAATGTGGGGTATTCATTGGATCCTAAGACAGATTTTTGAGAATTTTTTCAGATCTTTCTGTTGCAAACTATGGTCGTAAAAAATGAAAAACCCCCCAAAAATCGGAAAAATGTACATTTCTCAAGAACATGAAAACATGCTATTCCACTGTTTAGTTCCCTTATAAAGTACCATAACGGGCAGCATCGTCAATTTTTTTAGACTTTTTTGTTGTGGAACATCATCGTCGAAAACAATAAAAACTGCATTTTTTCGACGTGTCTGCTATTAGGACGAAAGTTACACACATTGGTTTCACCATATTAAGAAATTTTTAACATTATCACATTGACGCAAGCAATTGTTTGACCTAAGAAATGAGATTTAAGAGAAAGAATAAATTGTATTTTGGTAAATTAACCCTTAGCACTCGAACTGTGACCGTAAGACACCATTAAAAACTGCTGTATCATTATTCAAAATATTTTTCACATTATTAAATTCGTTCGCATTTAATCAATTACTAAACACTTCAGTATTGCACGAGTAAATTGCACCATTTTCGTATGTATAACATAAAAATTATATATATATCGAAGAGAAATATTCTAGATCGGAAGGAATGTTTCATTTTGGAGTTAGAATAGCTTCGAGTGCAAAGGGTTAATCATTGAAAAACCTCTAAGGGCAGTTTTCACCGTCTTAATCTCGCCCAGGCCCTTTCATTAAAATCTGCAAGGGGCAGAATCGATCGAGGATCGATCAGCGTTCCAATGAAACGATCCGAGGAGACCAATTACGAGGGTACAGAGAATGCAACACGCGTATTAATTTCTCGCGAGTGTGGCAGCAGCTGATTGTGCGCAACAAGTGTTCGCAGCGAAGGAGTACGCAGCATGAAAAGAAGCTGGTCGAATAAGACATGGAACTGGGGACAAACAGTGGGAGAAACCCGGTGGCAAGAACCTGTAATAATCAGCGGCATAAAGCTCCCTCGCCAGGAAATAAAACATTACACGTTTCGTGCTCGATAAATATCCTTCAAAACGTGAAATGAAAGGGAGGAAATGAATGTGCCCTCAGCACTTTAATAGGTGGTTCTTCGAAAGGGGCCTCTCCCCTTCCCCGCCTCCGCCCCCTCCCCCCCTTCGTTTCCGTACCCTCGGCGAACATGTGGGTGTATCTAAGCTGAACCGTGAGCTGGCTCAGGGCTGAGCAATCATCATCCCCCTTTCGAAGCCAACCACCGAGACCGTCCTCGGCTCTCCTCGAGGTGGAATGCTCCCGTCGTCGGTCAGCTGCTCCTCTCGTATCAACCTAAACTTCCTGCAGCCACGCGCACATCTGCTCCCCTTACGCCCATTGGTGGGGGCAATCTGATGGCCCTCGACGTATGTATACGGTTACCGTAGGCATTTCGCCGCTTAGGCGCACGAACGCCGTAGGTGTAGAAACTTTTTCACCGATTTTAGAACTGGCTCTTCGTCCCTCGTAACTTCACCGAGGAGAAAAGAAAATTTATATGTATTAAAACTAGACTGCGGATTCGATGCATTTACGACAAAAATTGGTGAGCACTCGCTATGTTACGCTGTGGCTTTTTTCTAGACATTTTACGTCTTAAATAAGTAGGCAATCAATTAAAAATGCATACCACCGTGTTTGTACATGTCTTTACTACGTCTGTCCAGAGCCTTCTTTTCGATACGAACATTAAATCTCTCGAAATTAAGAGAATCTCTCTGCGGCAGCCATTTTGTGACGTCATCCTTGCTTCAGAAAGCGAGATTTCTGCCGAATATTACAAATTATTCGACGACGAGGTAGAAATTCGCAATTTGGGCTTTGGACAGACCCAGATTGGACTTTTAGGAAACACAAGTGACCATTTTTAAACTGCTCATTGCGATATTGAAGCGTCAATTTGTCAAGATTTTGACCCTTGCAAGTTCATATACGTATATGGATTTCATTTATGTGTGTCGTTACACACGGTCGACCTGCCGGCCCCCTTAAGGCAGCGGACATATTGAAAAGATTCAAATGTACTAAAATAATTAGAAGAAGAAGGAAATTTTTATTTCGCTCTTGTGTGTATATATATATATATAAACTTTATTTGATTCATCTAGCGGTTAGAAATCGCTGCTTTTCCATTTTCACTTTAACCTAACTTAACACTAACTTAAACGTAACATAACCTAAACATAACCTAAACATAATTCTATATACAGGGAGAGAGAGAGAATATACTTACAAATACAGTCTAATTATAACTCTACGATTACTCGCTGGGGTGAGTGGCTTTCCACAACCAGTTTAATTTTGAGAACTTCTTTATGGGAATGTAGTGAGAGAAATGAAAAATCTATTTACTACTCTCCATTGCACAGACTTTGAAACGCGATGTATGCGATGATTGTACTGCAGATCTTTACGCAAAATAAAGATTTTCCACCTGAGTTGCAACAAACTGGAACGAAGTAGGAAGTTATTTTCTTTTTCAATATTTTCAATAGGCTGATAATAATATAACAGCGTTATTCAGGACTTTTACTGTTTGAAACTACGCCCACTCATTTTTGTCATAAATGCATAAAATACTGTACTCAAGCGAGTACAATGGCCGCTAATGGGTTAACGTGTTAATGTCGATAGATTGTAATTAACGTAATATTAAATTCATCAGAGGTTTCTCGCAACTTGAGCAGTTTGAACTTGAACTTTCTTGCGAGTTTCGCCAACTAATTTTCGGCATGAATGCATGAATGCGTGTCGGAACAACCACCGTGCTCGAGGGTGGTTTTTCCGGATGCTGAGGAAGGCGAAACAGAAGTTCGAGCATGAGAACGAGGTGCCGTTGTTGTGAAGAAGGTGGCAGAGGCGGAGGATGAGGAGGAGGAGGTAGAGAAGCTGACGGTCAGATTGTGAGCAGCGAGGCTTCCCTTGCTCTTCGGGGTTGCAGCTGCTGTGACAGCTGCAGGCTTCCCAATATTACGGGTCGGCCTATCCTCCGAATGCTGGTCCCTCCCGTCGCCTTTCCAGGTGCTCCTCGCATCGTCGGCGCCTCCGAAAATCATTCTTTGTTCCCTGCAGAGCGCATCGCTTCCCTCTCCGGCGCGTCAACTATCGATCCAGCTCGGAATTCATCGATTTCACACTACATTTTAACTTTTTTAAAATTGCTCCGAAATACTCGAACCTCTTCTGGATGTTAGACCAACTAGTTTGCCAGAGAATGATTAAAGAAATACTTTTTTTAAATTACAATTGGTTGGAATGATAAGAAAATTTTTCAACTTTTTTTATCTGATACCCTATAAAAGATAATTTAGAAAGAGGCGTTTTGTAGATTTCGGTCGCTTACGTGCGTACTGAAAATTTCGTAAAAATCGGTCAACCTTGCAATGAGGTACAAACGTTTCGAGATAAGGGCGAAATGCCCTTCGACTTTCACCCTTAAGGGGGCCGGCAGGCGTTTGACCTTGACTGTCACACTATGTTACACTCTGTCCGGAACTCAAATTGCGAATTTCTATCTGATCGTGGAGTAATTTGTAATATTCGGCAGAAAACTCGCTTTCTGAAGCAAGTACGACGTCACAAGATGGCTGCCGCTGAGAGATTCTCTTAATTTCGAGAGATTTAGTGGACAGGCTCTGGACAGACGTAGCGAAGACATGTACAAACACGGTGGTATGCATTTTCAAGTGATTACTTGCTTATTTAAGACGTAAAATGTCTAGTAAAAAATAGCGTGACAGTCAAGGCCAAACTCTCATCTTGAAACGTGTGTAGCTCATTGCAACGTTGACCGATTTCGATGAAATTTTCAATATGCACGTAAGTTACCGAAATCAACAAAACGCATTTTTAAAATTCTCGTTATAGGCTCGGATAAAAGAAAAATCATCATTTTTTCATTCTTTTTATCATTCCAACCAATTCTAATCAGAAGAACTATTTCGTTTGCTCATTCTCCAGCAAACTAGACGGTCTAACATCCAAAACAGATTCAAGTTGACCGATTTTTATGAAATTCTCAGTACGTACGTAAGCGACCGAAATCCACAAAACGCCTTTTTATAAATTATCTTTTACAGGGTATCAGATAAAAAAAGTTTGTTTAGTCATTCTCTAGCAAACTAGACGGTCTAACATCCAAAACAGATTCAACTTCGTTCGGACCAATTCGAAAAAAGCTATTCCGCTTAAAGTTATGCGTCGACATACTTTCCGCCGCCACTGTAGTCGTCGAACAAACGCTCGATCTCGATCGAAAAAGGGGCGGCACCACCTGGAGACAATTTGGGGGGACTGTTCCCGAACCGATCGAAACGTGACCCATCGCGAGAGAGCGTTCCTGCCTCTCGAAGTCGCCATTTGCCGGCCACGTGTGCGCCGTATAATTTCGAGGATCGGGACCTGTAATTATCGAAACTCGGGGTTATCGGTTTACGCGTCCGTCTAGCGTTCACGCTAAACAAACGCGCGGAGCCGAAGAAAGAAAACAGCGAAGACAAACCGGAATATCGGCGGTGTCCACGCGAAACCGGTATCCGGGAGCTGGAAGATAAAAGCGTTCATTCTTTCCGCTTAACTCCGTTCCAATTGCGCTCGAGCCTATTCTCGTCGGCCGGCGCAGCCTTGCAGCGTAAAAAACCGGTGCCGCAGAATTATTGCGTAACCATCACACTTATTCAGGTCGGCCGGCCGACCTTTCCCCGGTGCGCTACCTGTGCCGGATGCAAAACTCGACTAAAACGGTGAACGCGCGCCGAGAAAACGCGTCGGACATCCTGAAGGACGTCGGAGGACATTCGTCGAGATGGCCGGACATCCTGCGAGAAGCCTCGGGAACGTCCACCTTGAAGAGCCGCGTCCAGCAAATGTTATTTACACTCGTTTGAATACCATGAACTGAAGAAAATGAACATTTTACAAGAATAGTAAAGAAATACTTTTCTTCGAAGAATGTTCGTGTTTTAGATCGGCAGGCAAGATCCCCCAGGCTCAACTTTCTCGAAAATTCTTGGGGACATCTTGTCAGGGCTGTATACCAAAATGGCGGACAATTTCCAAATATTAACGATTTAAAACAATGTATTCTGGACGAGTGGGAGAATGTTAGCCAAAACGGTATTTAAAAAGTGTGTATATCTTTATCGAACAGAATGGTTGAATTCATTAGATCTAAAGGAGGTTCTACAAGAGATTGAGGTTCGAT
>CM052139.1:1498399-1510337 GCA_028454255.1 Halictus ligatus | reverse complement strand
GCGGTGGCCCAATAAAATTTCTGTTTCGCTTCAGGTAGAAAATTCTCGTTTCGCATAAAGATCCTGCGTCCATAGTAATCGGGAGTCCAGTTTTCGCGGTGGACCCAGAAGTTACCGAACAGAACGGTTATAAAGGCGCACCTGCGGTTGTCCGGCACTCATCCCCCTCCTCCGTTTGACTTTGCACCCGGTTCCAGCGGAAGAAACGTATGTAATGCTATCATTCGAAAGTCGTCAAGGGACCGGGTGTTTTTGTTTTTCTTTTCTTTTTTTTTCCTGAGGCCTCTCTCGCGTCCGAGCATCTTCTGCGATACTGTCTCACGGAGATCGAAGGCGGAGAGAGACTCCGGCGCGGATGTTCCTTGTTAGAACGCCGATACCGGTTCGAGCCAGAAGGCTCGATCGGCGGGCTGGTGGGGGGAAGGTCGAAGAAGGCCGCAGCTGGCTAGATCCTGTCCCTGGTACGTACAGCTGAACACGGCTGAATGCGAGAGGAACATGCCGGAGCCAGCCCCGAGCCTGTACAATGTCGTTTTCCCCTCCCCGCGGACCTGTGCAGTTGGCAACACGAGCGTGTCTCTTTTGCCGATCCCCGTCGACCGGTCAAATTCTTTGTCCCCGAAAGGGTGCCAGTAAAAGTACACGGCCTCCGGCTTTGATGCGCGACCGCTTCCGCTACCTGCGCAGACCTGCCCCGCCGATCGCCAGCTCGATCGGCAGCTAGATCCCCCGCCGAGGGACCGACCCCGCAGTCCCTACGCATTTTAACAAGAATTTCGAGAATTAGAAGAGAAATTAGGAGAGCCTCCGGTTGTACGAATTAGTAACGGTGTCCTCGAAAGATTATCCCCTCTTCTCTCTGCACCCTGCTAAGCTGCAGAAGTCTTTCGAACAGTTCAATTACGCTGTTGACCATTTTAAACCTTTGCACTCGAAGCCGTTTGAACTCCAAAACGAAACGTTTCTTCCGAATTCCCTTCTATATAGAATCTACATAGAATCTTATCTTTATATAGAATATATGTAGAATCCTTCTGTCTCTGTAGAATCCATCTATATCGATCTATTTTTTCTTTTTCGTGTTATGCATATGAGAGTGGTGTAATTGATTCGTACAATAAGGGCACCTGCGTATTGGTTTTAGCTTAACCCATTTGAATCATTTGCGTATTATACAGGGTGTCCCGTGACTGGCGGTACAACCGAGCTGGGGGTGATTCTACATGAAAAATTGAGTCGAAAATGTAGAATAAAATTGTTTGATACAAGGCTTTGTTTTCGAGAAAAATGAGTTTGAAAGTTTGTCCAGTGCACGTGCACTCGGCTTACTTGCGGCTCAACGGACTTTATGCCGAGTCACCTCAATTTTAAACTTTGCATTCTGATCCGATGATATGTTATAGAAAATAACCCTTGCTGTATCATTAAAAATTGCTGGATCATTTTAAAAATATTTTGTACATTATTACATTTGTTTGGATTTAACCCTTTGCCCTCGGTGCTATTTTCAATGTAAAGTTAAATTATTCTTCCGTCTTACAATATTTTCAATTCATTAAAACGAAACTGATCCGATTTCTACATATAGTATTTAAATGTTTAGTGATCGATTAAATACAAATTTTGTAATGCGACAAATATTTTGTAATATCTTTTGTAATTTCTTTGAAATAATGCCACAACAATTTCTAGTGGTGCTTCAGAGTCACCACCCGAGTGCAAAGGGTTAATAAATTACTGAACATTTCTCGTTTTGTACGAATAAATTGCACTAGTTTTGTATTTATAGCATGCAAAAATATATGTAGAAGGGAAATATTCCATATCGGAAGAAATGTCTCTTTTTGAAGTAAAAATGGCGTCGAGTGAAAAGGGTTAATAAGTGTCTAAACACTTCCATATTGTACAAGTAAATTGCACAATTTGTGTGTGTATAACACGACCAAAAATCTATAGAAGGAAAATATTCTAGGTCGGAAGAAATGTTTCGTTTTAGAGCTAAAATGACGTCGAGTGTAAAGGGTTAATAAAAGACTAAACGTTTCTTGTAATGTACGAGTAAATTGCCTCATTTTCGTATTTATAGCATCCAAAAATCCATGCGAGAAGGAAAATATTCCATATCGGAAGAAATGTCTCTTTTTGAAGTAAAAATGGCTTCTCGTGCAAAACGTTAATAAATGACTAAACACTTCCACATTGTACAAATAAATTGCACAATTTGCGTGTGTACAACACGACCAAAAATCTATACAATAAAAATATTCTAGATCGGAAGAAATATTTCATTTTAGAGGTAAAACAGCATCGAGCGGAAAGTGTTAATCCGTTTGTGGAAAGGTTTTCTGAACTTCGACCGGTAAAGTCATCCAAGAGAGCGAGTATTCTACTTGTACTCCGATAATCTCTTTCACACGTTCCTTCATTCACCGTCTGCCCTCTGTCCTCTTCTCTCCGACGTTCCCGATGATCCCTCGGTTCTCTCGCAGGAGGAGAGTCGCGAGAGCAACAAGAAGATGGACCCTATATACCGCCTCTCTCTCTCTCTCTCTCTCTCTCTCGTATCTTCTTCTCTGGACCTGGTCTCTCCCTCTCTCTCTCTCTCTCTCTCTCCCTCTCTCTTCCTCGCCCGTAGAATGGCCCGCTTGGCCATTTCCCTCGTTTGTCGGTCCTCGTCGGCTCCTGTCTCCTTCCATCGTTCTCGGCCAATCAGCGCGCTCGGTCCAGCGGGCATGACGCGCGAGAGGACCGTCGACCGACCGGACTACGAGCCAGTCTGTCAGCAAACTCGGTCGCGTGCGTTTCGTCAGCGCGCGTTCGTCCCGACGGTTCTCACGCGCGTGTTCACACCGCACACACGGATACACACGCCGGGTCTCCGTTAAACGTCTCGTGCCAACTAAATCGAAGGACAAGTGAATTTCCCTTTTTGAACGGTCGCGAGTGTGTCACAAGCAACCCCCCGTCCCCGTCGAAACTGTCTCCCCTGTTTATTCCGCTGTTTTTCCCCCCTTTTCGTACGACCGCGTACAATTTGTTGTTTGTCCGGTGAAAATTTAACGAAGACAAGATGGTGCGTGGTCTGTCGCAGTGGACGAAAACCTTGAGCTTCCCCGCGAGGGTGTCCCCGCAGAGGCCTACCAAGGAGTCGAAGGGGTTCCATGTGAGCCCCAGTGCTAGCCCCACGTCGCCACCCAGCCCGATCAACGACAACATGGACAAGACGCCGATTATTACCGACGAGGTTAGACAAATTTTTTTTTGGGGGGGGGGGTTTTTTAATATTAACCACGCGCGACCGAGAGCTGTTCGTCCTCGAACGCGAATTCCGGGTGTTCGGGGGCTGTCCTTCCGTTTTTCGATTAGGTTTTGCTACTTGCCGCTTCGATAGAAATTACACTTTGAAGGGCCGGGGCGGCCGGGAAGAAATTTGGGAATTTTTGGGCCCTATTAGGGACGGGGACTTCCCCCTACGCAAATACAGATTTGTGTGTTAGGTCTACCGGAAAGTTCTGTCCGATAGTGTCGCGCCAAGTGACACTAGAAGTTGACTTCTGTTGACTATCTCTCTTTATCGTTGCATTTAATATGTTGCTATATGTTGCTATTAATAATACTTAAATTGATGGGAAGTATATTCTACAATAAGTATTATTAAACGTATGAAAATTGTGTTGTTCTCTTTCAATTCAAAACACGGACAGAACTTTCCGGTAGACCTAATATGCAGGGTGCGGCCGAATGACGTGTACAAGCGGACAGGGGGTGATTCTACATGCAAATACGGAGCGAAACGAAGGAATAACATTTTTTCATTTGACGCCTCGTTTTCGAGAAAATCGAGTTTAAAGACCAGTCGGACTTTAGTATATGCAGGAAGTAGAATGGGTTGGTCATGATCAGACGTGTTAGACGATCCGCAGAATATTCAAAGTCGACTTTCTCGAGAACGAAGCCCCAAATGAAGATATTTTATTCTTTATCAAAACCACCCCCTTCTTGGTTGTACCACCGATCCTGGGACACCCTGTACGTGTAATTGTATACCATCCGTGTAGTCTGCACTGTAGAGTGTTTTCAAGTAACGGAGGCACGTTTGATATTATCAAAAATCAACAATTTTTGGTCCGTCTTGGTAAAGAGAAAATTGTAAATATACGCTAAATTGATCAGAAAAATAAATATTAACACGTTAACTGACAGTGATTTTTGACTGGGTTTAGAAATTCATTTCTGTTGCGACATATCCAGATAAACCGAATTTTATTAGGATCTTTGGAATTCAATTTCTAGTTTCGGTTCCATTAATTAAATTACACTGCTTTTGTGAGAATCTCTGGGATTGGTTTTTGGCACTTTCAATAGAAAGTTTTCAATGGAAAAATGTCTCTGAATGTATTTTTCGGAGGACGATACCTGACGTTCACGTTCTGTCACACTAACTGCCCCCCACTCCGGAAGGAAAATTGTTGACATTTGAGTGCTCGGAGTGGGGTGGACAGTTGTCGTAACTGTTCCTAGCCTCTTCTTGCAAACTACAGAGATTTTAGCAACGTCGCGTACGACCCCGTTCGGTTATAGTCCGAAACTCGTGCTCCAGAAGTCACAGGTTAAAAGAGTTTTCGGACGTTAGACACGGTTCTCCCTGTATTCACGTTCGACCGTAAAATTCGAATATAACGTGTCGGTACGACTGGAGAACGCCGAGGTTTGACAACGTTTTCAAAGAATTATTTGTGCGTCCTGGCCTCGGTCAGTATGCAAACGATCCGGCGTTCGGCATCTCAATGTGCACGCCGAGCATTCCACGAATATACTGGATCGGAGTTTCGAGTTTATCGTGGTGCGTGTTTCAGATAACGGTCTGTTGCTATACGCTTGAACCGGCTACGGTTAATCGTCGTTTCGGTTCCACGCGCGTCTCTCTCTCTCTCTCTCTCTCTCTCTCTCTCTCTCTCTCTCTCTCCGTGTGTATTTACGTTGCTGAACATGACTCCTCCCCACCCCTGGCCTTCCCACGCGGTTGTTTACTTTCACGTTGCCGATTTTTCCGTTGAAAAAGAAATACCCCGGTGGTAACCTTCCGGAATGAAAATTGTAAAATTCTACGATCCTATCGAAAATACCCCCACCCTTGGTCCTACCACGCTGTTGTTTACTTTCACGTTGACGATTTTTCCGATGAAAAAGGAATACCTCGGTCGTAACCTTCCGGGATGAAAATTGTAAAATTCTGCGATCCAATTGAAAATTCCCTCCCGGTGGGAAATCGAATTGAAAATTCCCTCCCGGTTGGAAATCGAATAGGAATTCGAATTGAAAATTCCCTCCCGGATGGAAATCGAATAGGAAGTCGAATTGGAAATTCTCTCCCAGTTGGAAATCCAATTGGAAATTCCCTCCCGGTTGGAAATCGAATTGGAAATTCCCTCCCGGTTGGAAATCGAATTGAAAATTCCCTCCCGGATGGAAATCGAATAGGAAGTCGAATTGGAAATTCTCTCCCAGTTGGAAATCGAATAGGAAGCCGAATTGGAAATTCCCTCCCAGTTGGAAATCGAATAGGAAGTCGAATTGGAAATTCTCTCCCAGTTGGAAATCCAATTGGAAATTCCCTCCCGGTTGGAAATCGAATTGGAAATTCCCTCCCAGTTGGAAATCGAATAGGAAGTCGAATTGGAAATTCCCTACCGGTTGGAAATCGAATTGAAAATTCCCTCCCGGTTGGAAATCGAATAGGAAGCCGAATTGGAAATTCCCTCCCGGTTGGAAACCCAATTGGAAATTCCCTCCCAGTTGGAAATCGAATTGGAAAATCCCTCCCAGTTGGAAATCGAATTGAAAATTCCCTCCCAAATTGGAAATCGAATAGGAAGTCGAATTGAAAATTCCCTGGCGGTTGGAAATCGAATTGAAAATTCCCCGCCGGTTGGAAATCGAATTTTAAAAAGAATCGTGTTCGGTCGTCGCCGCAATTCCGTTGGTCGGCGACCTCCCTTCGCGTAGCCGTGTAACATAATCTTCATGCGAATAAGGGGAAACCGCAGAATGGGGGAAATCTATTATTGGACAAAACGGAAACGGTGGAGAGGCGGGGCGGGGAGGGGAGGGGAGGGGGGTTACGTTTCGATATCGTTTACAACAAGACCATTCACGGGAGTCTATCGCGACCGGGGCTGCGTTGTTGGCACCGAGACCTCCCTTGTGTCGGGAGTACCATTCCCCATATTGCCTCTTATCGAGGTAAATACGCGGGGCTATCGAACCACGAGCGGTCTCGTGACTGGCAGCACAAAACATTCTATAAATCTTGAATGTCGAACCGTGGGGCGCGGGGGTCGGTTGTGGTTACGATTCTCTTCAGCGACCGTACGCAAACAATGTGTTCCGCGACTAAACGGTTTCTTTGTCCAGCCAGGGCAACGCGCATCCTTTGTACCACCCATTGCATCACCGTGCACTTTCGAGGAATTCTTTGCTCGACACTGTTGTCTCGCAGTCTGGCCCGGCAGCTTGCAAAAATTAATCCGCTCCGTGTTGCGTAACACGGCCGCGGCTCCTTTTCACGCATCTCTTGCTCGGAAAAAAGCTGCCGCGGCAAAAAGTCACTCGGCCATGGTCCGCAGACGGGCCCCGGATGTGCCGACGGGCCCGCGGACAAGTTCAAGCGAGTTCACGGCGGCCCGAACTGGTCTGAAACGCGAAATTACGAAACTATTAAACTCATCAAAGCGATATTTAGGGTGTAGAATATTAACAAGTAATCTTTTCCAACGGTGCGCAATGTACCACACTTTTTGCTTGTTTAACCAGTTAACTGTGGAATTGAATCTGAAAAACTTTCCCTAAACGGGGAGGCGGTGTTGTAAATTTGGCGATGCAGCGGGGTTTCTAACGGGCCCGCGGTGAACCCGAGGTTTATGGTACCCGCACGAGCTGTTGGGGCCGAAGGTAAAAATCTAATGGCCAATACGTGCCGTGACAAAGACTGCCAAAACCAGTAACGGCTTTCTCAAAAACAGCTGCGGGTTCCATAAACTCGCTCTCGACCATTTGCACGCCAAATGTTGATGATCGTCTGGTGCCGATGGCCGCAACATACACGTCATCCAACATATTCTATCGCGGTGCGGTTAACGTTAACGAATCGTTCATTTCTTATCGAATAAAAATCTAATTCTTTCTCACGTTGCTGTCCTTTTTTCGTAAAATTTATAACAGCGGCATTTGGCCTGCGTTCGACGCGTATACTCGTCATTGTATTCATCGAAGTTCAAAAACAAAAAACATCAGCACGCGACTTTTGCATTACCGAGAAATGCAAAACTCAAAACTCAAAACTCAAAACTCTGTCGCAGTCAAGCGATGACGTATTATAGTTCCAAGACCGGAAATTCAAAATTACAGGGGTTCGAGAGTTTTTTGCTGTCAACGATGGCATCCCCCGGTCGCGTGCTTCAGCGTGCCGAGGTGAATCGAATTTATTCATGGGGGCTAATATAAGGGGAGGGAGCCACCACTCGACATTGTCACAGCACGGGGAGCTCCCTGCCTTATCGATTAAGTATTTCGGGAATCGAGTTCATCTCTTTTTGCGGTCGGCTTAATCGTCGCACCCCTTCTCCTCTCCTCCCCTACTCTCTCGGCGTTGTCAACACACGTGCGCCGCGTTAACGACCCCCTTTATGCGAACCCGCTGAAAAACCGAGGGGCTGGAGACAGAAGGCCGGTGGTAGGCAGTGTCAACTCCTGCGGGAAGTTTGTCGGGAGGGGAGGGGAGACGTTTGTGTAAACACCAGCCTTCGGGAAGATGACAATGGACTGCTGGACCGTTGGGGTGGGGGGTGGGGAGGCACGTGCCCCAAACACGAAAGTTCGAGTTTCCGACAGTGCCTCGAACGGGGCCGGTTTTCAAAACAATAATTAAAAGGGATGCGACAGCCCCCCCCTGTACACAGACTTACTGATTGTACGCGTGTAGACAGTATATATATTTATTATTCACATTTATTCACATTTAGTGCTTAGACATCTGTGTAATTATCAAATACATAATATGAGTCACATTTATATAAATACGTAACAATATTATATGTAAACATCTCATCTATATAAAATTCATTCCAATATAATTATTCTTTATATACATTATTATATATATATATATATAATTTATATATATATATATATATATATATTGCATAATATTTATAGTATCGGGAAAAAAGGTGAGACTTTAATGAATAATTGAGTTTTATTGGGAATTTTATTTGTTAAATATAAATAATTCGTTAAAATCTTATTTGAGTGAAACTTTATATATTAAACTAGTATGAAAAATTGTAGTATAAATGTGATTTTGGTTTGTCATAGTGAAATACCGGTCGTACATTAGAAAGGAAGATGGCGTGTCTCCTCGCGGATAGTTTTCTTCCGATGGAAAAACGATCTCCTTCCGTCGCGAAAGACGATCTCGAAATGGGCCTGTTCGGAGCGACAGGTTACGTCGATTAGAAATTGTGCCGTCAATCGATTATTATTCGGAATGACAAGCTGCGTCGATTAGAAATCTACACGCGTCCCTCTTATAACAGGGTGAAAAAAATTGCGACAATCGCAACACGGTTTCCATATTATGTATTCCATATATTTATATATTATTATATTCATAGACTAGGACAAGCCTCGTACAGGGTGGCCCAAAAGTCACTGGACCATTCTAAAAGTGGAACAAATTTTATTCTTTTTTCAAATTCACATCTACTCTCTTAGAATCAAATTTTAACCCTCAGCACTTGAATGGCGACTGTAAGGCGCCACTAGAAATTACTGTATCACATTATTCGAAATACTTTTGACATTATTAAATTCGTTTTTATTTAATAAATTACTAGACACTTCAGTATTGTACAAGCAATTGCACAATTTTCGAAAAAATGTTTCGATTTGGAGTTAAAATAGCTACGAGTGCAAAGGATTAACAAAGAAATCTATTCCACTGTTTTCCCTAAACGAATTTTCATAGTTTCAGTAATTGTAAAATATAAAACCAGCCATTTTGACCGCGGTAGGTTCGGTGTCAATGTTGGAGCCAGCATGAGGAAAATTAATTTTCTAGCTCCTATAGATTACAATCGATGTATAAACATTCTCTTTTCCTAGATTCTAGGTTGGAAAAAATGTTTCGTTTAGAATTTAAAATAGCTACCACTTCAAAGGGTTAAATACTCCGACTTTCGGCCACCCTGTGCAACCCACACACCCTGACCTCCACTACTTCTAAGTTTCGCGTGCGTTGACGCGTTCGATTTGCCGGTTTCAAAATATTTCGACGTGAACGTTCCTCTGGCGGGACATGTTTCTCCCGGACGGTCATTGATATCCTTTCTTATCTCCGGGGAACGCTCTCTGTACGCGCATGATCGAGCACCTTGTGCACAAGTACCAGTTTGAAATGTTAGGAACGGTTTGATGAACAAACGGGAGAAAGCTAGACCGGCTCTCGGCGAGCCGATCGCGTTCCACAGAGATACACGTCCGAGGAGAGTCGCGAAGATCGATATAAACCGCGGGATTTATTGAAATCGTTGGGTGGGGGGCAGGTAGCAGCGGGGTTAAAGTGGTACGCACGCATAACCGTGAGACACTTGTTCTCGTTAGCGTTGTTGCGAGGAAGCGGGTCCGAAAGAGACACACGCACGACCACTTTGGCCGGACCCGATTTCCAACGCGACGCGACCGCTCGTAACTTTTACTTAACGCGTCGACGAACAGCAGAGGGGAGGGGAGGGAGAGGAGCGAAATTGCCCCGAGGGGCAAGAATCTGATAATGGAGCAAAAGTTTAACCCTCTCGAAGAAGCACGGCGGATTCTCTCTCTTCGCGGTTTTGAAACGCGTTCGCCGGGTATATAAAATAAACCGTCGGCGGTCCGAGGGGTGGGGGCAAGGTGGGAGCAAGAAAAGGACGCGACGAAGACTGGTCCAAAGGCGGGGAAAGGCGACGGCGGAAGCGTGGGAACCGAGCGTAACAGATGGCCTCGGCTGCTTCCGAACACGCTCTCGGCCTCCTTCGTGCACCTTCGTCCCGTCGACGACTCGGCTTTCCTGCGGACCATGTGTCGGACCTGTACAATTCTCGCGAAAAATAGATTTTGTCGATCCCTCGGCGGATCCACCGACGCGCGGACCACCGTCCCTTAACCCTTTTACGAGCCAGCTGCGAGTGTCCCGGTCACTGGACAGGGACCTGCTGAGACACCCTCGTTTTACCCCCCCCTCCCTCCGAATTGTGCTCGACACTCTGACGGACGAAACCTCGAAAATTTCGTCAAATCGAAGCAAGTTGTTCGATGAAATAAAAATTGGAAAAGATTGAATGTACGATACCGAGTAGTCCTCCAAGTTTTCTGTATTTTCAGATCCTAATCAAATTTGGTAGGATTGATGTATTAACGTAAAAATTTATTTCAAAACCTGGGCAAGGAATTCTGTCGTCCGTATATGGGTGACTTGGCATTCAACCTGTTAAAATTGGAATGTGGGCGATCAATCTCTTCTAATCGTCAATAGGATCTCTCGAACCCTTTGGAACTGTTGCCTAGCCATTTTTGTAGGAAGTATGCATACTATGATACCGTGTTTCTTTGTATACCGAGTCTACAGTAAATGGTTTTTGAGTACTGTCCAGATGGCGATGCCTGGGACCATTTAGACCATTATTGAATCTTCAATGCGATAGGATCTGTTGACGAATATTCTCGCAGTTCAAACCTTCTGGAACTGTTGCCTCGCCATTTTTACAGAAAATATCCAATACCATGTTTTCTAATTCTGTATGAATTCACAGAAAATGGTTTTGAGTACTGTCCAGATGGCGATGTCTACCATTTAGACCATTATTGAATCTTCAATACGATAGGATCTCTCTGTTCAAGATTTTTCTCGCAGTTCGAACCCCCTAGAACTTTTGCCTCGCCATTTTTACAGAAAATATCTAATACCATGTTTTCTAATTCTGTATGAATTCACAGAAAATGGTTTTTGGTTACTGTTCTGATGGCGATGTCTACCATTTAGACCATTATTTAGGCATTGCTGTAAACGTACTTTTACCCCTTGGCACTCGAAGCCATTTTGGTTGAAACACTTTAAATGAAACATTTCTTCCGAGCTAGAATATTTCCCTTCTATATACATATTTTTATACCATACATACGAAAATGGTGCGATTTACTCGCAGAGTTCGAAAATGTTTAGTAATTTATGAAATACAAACAAATTTAATAATATCAAAAATATTTTGAATAATGGTACAGCAATTTTTAGTGACACCTGACAGTCGCCATTCGATTGCTAAGGGTTAAAATTCGTTTTTCTCGATGTAATTTTATCGTTCCAACTTGAACGATCGGATGACGTCTTCGGGCCACTGGGTCGGGCAGGACCCAGTCCACAGTCACAGTTCAAGGGTTGCTGACTCAGTGGACGTATAAATCTGTCCAAGCCTACCAACGCCTATTTTAATGGCACCGTTAGTTCTCTTATCTGCGGCATTTTTGAAAATTGATCTGAGAAGTCATAAAATGCAATGCACTAACGAGTTGCCATTAGGAGGCGGGACAGAATTTGATCTGCTTTTATGGAATTCGTTGACAGTATGGTCGAAAGCTTTTACCGTTGCGCGCGCGGGAAACAGAAGCGTTGAATGACACGGGAAATAGGGTTGCATAATTGACTTACGGAACGGTACCGTTCGATTGAGACCGGAGAATAGGTTAAGAGGGTAACGACGCTAAACAAAAAGTGTAAAAAGTGATGCGCACACGTGTTGGCCACAGTAACTCCGAGGCAATGCGCATCCTGTGCCTAATTCCCTTTTTTCCTAAAAGGAGGTTCGGTGTTTCGAAACAAATTTGATTGATGTCCTTAACACTAGGT
>CM052139.1:1482714-1497899 GCA_028454255.1 Halictus ligatus | reverse complement strand
ACAATTCGCAGTCCCATTGCTAGTTACCGGTACACGCAGCATAAATTATTGATAGTTCTCTCTCTCTCTCTCTCTCTCTCCCTCTCTTTCTTTCTCGCTCTGTATGTGTGTGAATCGCGATAAACGCCGCCGCGTTCCACGCCGTTTTTCGTCTGGGAAAAAGTTGCGCACGATAACGATCTCGTCTCCTTTGTGCGTTACAGAATTTCCAGGACTTGGAAGCTGAAAAGGCAATAATGGGCTCCATTGTGTACTGCATCCATCACAAGGACGGGTGCAAGTGGTCGGACGAACTTAGAAAGTTGAAGGTGAGCCTCGCGATTCCGATTTTCCTTATATCCTCCTTCCCACAACGAAAGAATGCTGGTAGCAATTAAACTAGAGAGCCTCGCTAGCGACGATCAACGGAACACGAAGCTGCCGTTTAACGTTGGTCTACTGTCGAACGCGCGCCATAAGCCTTTTAAATATATCGATGCTTCGGTATGGAGTCGAGCTTGACCAGTTCGATTCTATTTCTGCGACGTTCAATTAGTATTTCGTCCGACAATTAGAAACGAACGACGCGAGGATTTTTAGAAGTTACTCTGTAAAAACACGTACTCGTTAAAAATCTTGACAACAGGATAACTAGACTGTGGATCCTTGCGCGTTTATGGCATCTGCAAATTTACAAAATATTTTTATTTAATCTTAGCTTACCACTTTGTGCATAATCTGCTGGCAAACTTGCATATTTCGAAATCCTGAATATGTAGCTGCAGGATATAGAGGGTTACAAAAAAGTTTGTGGGTGGAGGCAGCAAGGACCTCTCACAAGGTCGACTGCTTCTCGCCAGTATAGATACTTGATTAAGACTAAAACTAATTTCATTTAGACGGATATCAATTTACTTAACTTTCGATTATTAAAATTGCAAAGGTACACGCGGAATTGATTAATAATGTTATTTCTTTGACAAAAATCGCTAATAATCTGAGTGAATAGAATCCTCGTATTTCGACCGGGTAGTCTAAAATGGCGTTAGGTGTTCCAGACGCGTGTGCGAAGTGTTCGAACGTGTATTAACGATTGCGCAACTCTGTTTAGGCTCACCTGAATACCTGCAAGCACGATGCAGTGCCCTGCAGCAACAAGTGCGGCGCAATGATCCCGCGTGTGCTGATGGAGGACCATTTGAAGTACACTTGCGCTCAGCGGCGAGCACGCTGCGACTTCTGTGCCAAAGAATTCACCGGTCACACGCTCGAGGTAACTGCTCCCGCATTAATTAGGGAAGCACGATCGAGTGCCAGCCGTTAACTGTACAACTGGGAAAACAGAAACAAAAGGAGCAGCAACGACCAAAGGAAATTTCTCGAATAGTCTTTGCATACCCGGTGGTTGTTGCCAGCAACGTTTTCAACCTTTTGACGACTCAACTGCGGAAGGCTCACGGAGAGTCCTTGACCTCTCTCCTCTTCTCTGAATATCTAAAAAATGTCGTCGCGACTTCGAACGTGTTAGCGAGACGAAGTTGTCGCGGACGAATGTTAAAAGTTTGAATTTGAATGTTTCCTTGAAACGTCACTTTTGAAGATGAACGCCCTGAGGCTGTCTTAATATTGCCGATGGCGCTCGATGACGTCAGTCCACTTGAACCGCTGGCAGCTGCTACACACCTCTTTTTGAGTCGTCTGTTTGTCAAGAAAAAAAAAATTGTTCTATCAATCCCTAGTTCGATGATATAAACTAAAATAAACATACACTTTTGATAAAGCAAAATTTCTTATCTCCGAGCCGATGCATGTCTGCCGAAGAACCTTTAAAAAATGGAGGAAGGTGTATGTTGTATCACCTGCTTTTTTAATTGCAAGAAATAGCACTAAATTGTTTGCACATGTACACTCCGCGAGAAAAAGATAGCACATTATAGAGATAAATGGTATTTAGCTTTTCAAGTAGTACATATTACGTTGCTTGTGACCTGTATACTGCGTAATAAGAATAAACAATTACTTCAATACGTTCTAACGCATTTGTTACGCGAAGAAACAATTGAAGAATGTGTAACATTAAACGAAAAATCGGTGCGTCAAAATGATAGCACAAATTTCTTAAAATAGCTAAAATATAAGAATATGTATAAAACAAGTGATGTTTTATAACTGCCACTAAACGTTTTGGCATAGATTTATGTAATTAATTATCTTTTTGTCGCGGAGTGTATAAAGCATTAAAGATAGTACGCTATTATTCCAACAAGTTTAAAAGTAGTTTCCAGAATAAATAGAAAAATAAGTAATAAAAGTGGTACTCGAAGAGAGTCTTCAACGTTGCTATCCGTTTCCTTTCAGAAACACACGGGCACATGTGGCTACGAGCCCCTCTACTGCGAGAACAAATGCGGCATGAAGGTGCAGAGAAGGCATCTCAGCCAGCACAAGTTGGGCGAATGTGCGAAAAGACTGGTGGCCTGTCGCTATTGCAGTAAAGAGTTCGTTTTCGACACGCTGGGCGCCCACCATGCTAAATGCGGACGTTTCCCGGTCGCCTGTCCTCATCGCTGCGAAACCGCGGTGTTACCAAGGGAGGATTTGGAGGTGCACTTGAAAGACCATTGCACCACGCACCTTCTGTCTTGCACGTTCAAGGACGCCGGTTGTCGTTTCAAGGTACGTTGATGAATCAATTGTGCACACCGTGTTACGTATCAAAAATCTTCTAAAATCTTTCCTGAGCACGAAGAACACCCTAACCGACCCCTTTGCTTACAGAAAGATCCCCGAATGCAGCCGTCGCAAAGCATGATTCAGTACAGAGACAATAATGAATTCTGTTTTTCGTTGCAGGGCAACAGGTTCTCGTTGGACAAACACTTAGAGGAATCAGCGAAGATGCATCTGAGTCTGATGTGCAGCGTGGTGACGAAGCAGCAACATCAAATCACCAGCCTGAAATCGGCTATCAGCAAACTGTCATTAAATTACACAGGCACGCTAATATGGAAGATCACCGATTACAGTGCCAAAATGTCCGAGGCGAGGGCTAAGGAGGGCATGGAGTTGGTCAGCCCTCCGTTCTACACTAGTCAATATGGTTACAAGCTACAAGTATGTTCGCATTAATAACACTGTCCGACAAAATAAAACTTTTGTATCGCTCAAGTATGTCTTTGCTTACTGTGCTTAATCACATACATTTCTTTTTTGTCTTTTTACGCCCTGCTTGATGCTTGTTCCTGGTATCCCGTTTGTCAATGATAAGTGTCCAACAGTAATCAGCAAGCATCGCATACAAGTCTCTTCCTTTGTAACTTTTTTCCACTGGTGAAATATCTTGATGAAAGATTAATGCTGGAATTGTATTCCTTGTTTTCATTTCAAAGTAATTTCGTCACAAATGTAACAAAAACAGTCTGGCTGATTTATACACCTCCACGACATTTTATCGATTTAATATGGAGCAATCTATGTCTTAATTATGTACTTAAATCAATGCAAATATTGCATCTTGTTTGGACTTATTTCTATCTGAAGAATCTCGAATGTCCATTGGTATTACAATTATAAGGATAAGACAACAATTGCTGCGGTCAATTTTCTTTACTAAGCATTTCCACGGTGAAATGTGAATATAACTCGTATTTCCATAATTTTGTGTAATGGTTGCCACCGAGAAAGACAAAAAAGAATGTATGTAATTGAGCATTGTAAGCAAAGACATACTTGAGTGGTACCAACGTCGACCACTTACAACTAGACGCGCATAACTTCCGTCCCCGAAACGCAAACTATGATAACTCTGACTTTTCCTGTTTCAGGCATCGGTTTTCTTAAACGGAAACGGAACCGGCGAAGGCAGTCACATTTCCATATACATAAAGATCCTTCCCGGAGAGTACGATGCTCTGTTGCGATGGCCGTTCTCCCACAGCGTGTCCTTCACCATATTCGACCAGATGGAGGTCGCGGAGAAGGCGTGCAATATCGTCGAAAGCTTTATACCGGATCCAACATGGAAGAACTTCCAAAGGCCGAGTCGCGAGCCCGACTCTCTCGGTTTCGGGTTCCCCCGGTTCGTTTCCCACGAAATGGTCAAAAGACGGCACTTCGTCAAGGACAACACCATGTTCATTCGAGTGAAAGTCGACCCTAGCAAAATCGTAGCCGTCTAAGCGTAATTCGTTCGACTTACTATCGTTCCACGTAGGCACACACACACACACACACACACTCATACTGGTATCGTTTCTCGTAAATGGTTCGATGCGGTTGTCGCGCATTTCTTATGTTAACACGTAATGACAGTCCGGTAAATGACTCACGATTATTGTATTTATTTACATCGGCCGTGTACTTGGTGCGACGGCGCGGAGTACTTCACATACAGGCCACATGGTACTTACGTTGTATACCATAGTAATATTTATTCAGGGTATCTCTGAAAGTTTTTTAGAAACAATAGTGCGCCGGTGTCTCTGGATTTGAACAGTTCGTCGGATTATGTCCTGTCCCGGGCTCTCGTTATCGGTGAGAAAACATCGGTACGATAATAGACGAAGACGTAACGATAACAAGCAAAACCTTCGGTTCCGAGCTGATGCGAACCTGTGAGTCCACAGTTTTGGAGACAGGATCTTTCGTCGGGATCTACACAAAAATGTTCGTATCGCGTTTCGCAATTTGTGTAAATTGTTAACGGTTCTGACCTACTTACTTCTAACCTCGTATTTGTATTAAAAAGAAAAGTTGATAGTTCTATTGCGTTCCCTACGGTTTGAACCCATTAGCGCCCATTGTACTCGCTCGAGTACAGGATAACAAGATCACATTCGTTTGCTTCTAGCGCCATCTAAGCGCCGACTAGATGTTTTGTCCGTCGTTTGCTAAAATTTACAAAAAAAATTCTTGGCGGTTAATGGGTTTCTGTTAACACGTTTAACCTTGACGTTGATGAAGCCGCGATCTTCAAAGTTCTAAAGAGTTCACCAGTCGAACAACGTTTTGTTCATCGGAGGGATTTACTTTTAAGAATTCAAATCAAAGATGATTAAAGGACTGTTTACTATAAGCTTAGGAAATGTAAATATTGTGAAAAAGAGAGATCAGATCGGAGCGAGCGATTTGTCCACGCGACAGATCTATAATACTAATGTAAATACGCATTTACTACGTGTTAGTGATAATGAGAAATTGTGATTGAGATGCTAGTGACTGTATGTAATGATTTAAGATTAAGAAATAATAAAACTATTATATCATGTTCGTATATTATACATATATTATACAAGTAATCGTTTCTGTCCATCCCAACAATTACTTCCTCTAATGAGATATGATCGCGTGAATCGATAATAAACAAATTTCATTGAATGGTATATACATGCGTATTTACAGTTTTAAAATTGATCGTTGTAGTCTCGATTTCATGGTCTTTGAGAGTTCTCTGCAATCTGTGACTCGGAAACTCTTGCCGTCTAGAAAAACCAAATTATTACAGAAGAGTCGTTACTTTACAGACTGCACCAATTTGTTAGTACACTCACACTTTGAATCCTATACATCTGGTCCAAAGCGTGCGGTAGCAATGGCCTGACGCTGTTGATTTCCATGGCGGTCAAATGATCCAATTTTGCGTGTAAACCTTCACTTTTTAAAAAAGCATCTATCGACGTACGCAGCTTGGACATCCTTATATCCCATATATCCTGAAAGTTATTGCTACCTTAACACATTGATCGCCAAACTAGAAACCCCAAAAATTCCATAAACTCAAAGTAAGTTGTTTAATGAAATAAAAATTGCAAAAAATTAATTGTACGATACTGAGTAATCCTCCAACTTTCTTGCATGTTACAGATCCCAATCAAGTTTAGTACAATGAATATATATCAACGTAAAAATTCATTTTCAAACCTGCAGAAATAATTCCCACATATGGGTGATGTAGCGTGTTAACACGAAATAAATACAGACAGGTGAAGAACATTAAATCTTTCTCACCTTTATCGCAGTCCTTATCACATCTGAATCAGGTATGTCGTCGCTGCCGTGGCTCAACAGAAGTTGCGCCTCGTCTATGTAATGATTGCTGGGCATTTTGGTAAACAGTCTAAACAAATTAGTACACGATATAAATACGAGAAAGTATTGTGTGTTTACAATAGCGGAATGAAACGGAAACGTTACGACTTACTTGGACAGTTTCTCGTCCTCTTTCACCTCGTTCAAAGACTCCGCGTTCATCCATTCCTGATTAATAATCCGGCACTTCTGTTGTTGCTTCAAGTTCACTGCCAACCAAATTGGAACTTTGACAGGTAGGCCAGCACGAAACGGGCCTATCGATCCCGATATCAAATGGATCGTGTCGAAGCTGAAATTCGGCACTATCGAAACCAACTCCTTCTCGCCGAGAAACTCCACTTCGCTTGGATCCATTAATCACCGAGTACTGTTTACTTGTTGATTCGGGAATTACTATGCTATTCTCGCTCCGAACTCCCCAACATCCTGCGCTCACACCTGTCGCAGCTGCGACAATAAGTATCGGCGGGAAACGCACGGTGTGCCATGTTTGAAACGCTACCTGTTGCTGACTACGCTAACTTCAAATGTATTCAGAACGCATGCGCAAAGTAACCGACCCACAGTAGGGTATTTGGCCCGAAAAGCCGGAAAACATTATTGTTATTGGAAAAACCACAATTTCCTTGAAATTGCGCAAGTCTAACGAATTTTCTCAACGTTGAGGGGGCCGGCAGAGACATTTGGCCTTGACTGTCACGCTATGTTACTCTGTGCCTTTTTTCTAGACATTTTACGTCTTAAATAAGTAAGTAATCAATTAAAAATGCATACCACCGTGTTTGTACATGTCTTTGCTACGTCTGTATAGAGCCTTTTTTCGATACGAACACTAAATCTCTCGAAATAAAGAGAATCTCGCAGCGGCAGCCATCTTGCGACGTCGTACTTGCTTCAGAATTCGAATTTTCTGCTGAATATTACAAATTACTCTACGATCAGGTAGAAATTCGCAATTTGGGGTCCATACAGACGTAGATTGGACTTTTAGGAAACACAATTGACCATTTCTAAAATGCTCATTGCAATATTGAAGCGGCAGTTTGTCTAGATTTTCACCGTTGCAATACAAGTCGTAGAATCTCTTGACTTTCGATTAAGTTCGTCAAAATGACGGGTTCTAGATTCTTTAATTTGCAATTATTGCGATTGTGAAAATGCATTTATAGGAAATTTATTTAACACATTTATTCCTTGGAACATACATTATTTAAAAAGCTGCAGAACTTTTAGCTCGCCGTAAACCTAGCGTTAAAAAATGTTTAAACCAAAAATGGATGACAATTCTGTGACATTTATTTCGCTCGACTTGCAATATACAGTATACGGAATGAACATTAAATATATAAATAACCATACACGGCAATCTCTCTGGAATTGTTAAAAATTCGATTATCCTTTCACTCGCCGATCCTTTTGTATAAGATCGAGTGATCTCTAGTTCGAAACAGGTCTCCTTCAATTGTCCTTCGACTTTTGTTTCAAAGATTAAATATCATTTGTGTAGGGATCGTTGTCTTTCGTTATATTACAGATATGACGTTACAGATATGTTATTAAAGGATCGTGTACGATCGACAGGGAACAAGTTACCTTACTAAGAGACAGTCACGAAATAATATTACTCGATCTCTCGGTAAAAAAGTGAATCAATTAGTCCCGCTACTCTGTAAGATTACGACTCGACACAGTACACTCATAGCGCTGAACATTATAGCGACGAGGGTGCGGAGAAACATAATCTCAGAAACGTGTTCAGTCGGATGTTCGCAGTCTTAACGCGAACTGTAGCGTTATGAAATCCGTAGAACAATTTGTACGCGACTTGCGATGAGTATTGACATCAGGTCTCGGAATATCGTACGTCGAGCTAACGCTAACATCGAAAACACGTCCTCCGTTCGTCCGAATCCCGTACGAATGTTTGTTTCGAGCATGCACGAATTCTTATCGATGATCATCATCAACCGTGAACGACAGGAAGGTAGTCAGCCCTCGTCCTTGCGTTCTATCGATCCCTCGTCCGTTGCCTCGCGATTCACGTCCACCTCGATCACGAAAATCGACGCGGGCGGTGTTTCCTCGACCCGATCGATTTCCGCCGGAAGTAGCGGCACCATCGGCTTGTAGATCTGAAGTTCCATCGAGGATACACAAGATGGTGCTCGCAACAGGCTCGAGTCGATCCGATTGTTCGCAGAATTCTCGCTCTCGCTCCGATGCTCCTCCTCGTTGCTGTTTCGACTCGCGTTATCGTTGCTGCAGCCATCTTCCTCCTGTTTGTCGCTCTGCGACGAACTCGATGGCTCGTTCGCCTCGTTTTCGCGGATCGACGCGTTCCTGGACAGGGCCGGCAGTTTCGATCTGACGTCGGTCACCTGAACGTGAAACACGCGCGTTATTACGCATCGATTAGATAAGATTCCATTTCCAATAAACAGTGGGAACTGATATTAAATGGCTACACTGTTTGTCGGAGCTGGACAAAAGCAGGTGTCGAGTACCGATAGCGCATAGTGGGCAATTCGGATGAAATCGGATTCAAAATGACAGAATGTCTGCACGTTTAACGAATTTTCTCGAGGTTAACTTCTTTTCCCATATTCTACAAAGTTTGAACTTTAATTTTAAAAAATTTCATTGCTCTACCTCATTTCTATCGAAAGTTCCTTGATTTTGAATCCGATTTTGTCCTAATTGCCCAATGTTCCCAAGGTTCCGCTTGAAAATTGGTATTAGCCCGTTTTTGGAACCGTTGACCACGAATCAGAGTTTGAAATTGGAAAAAATAAAATGGCGGATCGAATATGGCGGACATATACATTAAAAAATTATTGGTTCCGCTTGAAAATTGGTATTAGCCCGTTTTTGGGACCGTTGGCCACGACTCAGAGTTTGAAATTGGAAAAAATAAAATGGCGGATCCAATATGGCGGACATGTACATTAAAAAATTATTGGTTCCGCTTGAAAATTGGTACTAGCCCGCTTTTGAGACCGTTGACCACGAATCAGAGTTTGAAATTGGAAAAAATAAAATGGCGGATCCAATTTGGCGGACATATACATTAAAAAATTATTGGTTCCGCTTGAAAATTGGTATTAGCCCGTTTTTGGGATCGCTGGCCACGACTCAGAGTTTGAAATTGGAAAATTCGCTGTCTCATATTGACCTGACCGAGGGGAAACACTAATTCTCCGGATAGCAAACTCTACCCTTTGTTTTTTTGTATAAAGTAGGCATTCTATTCCCACTGCATAGTTCCCAAAGAAGAAAGAATTGAAGAATTGCCCCAGCCTGCATATGTTTGGAACTTTGTGAGCTAGATACATGAACCTGGCACCGTCAATATGGCGACAGTCGTTCTCAAAGGACCATATCTTACCAATTCCGTAAGATTAAGAAATAACTGGACAATCTTTTTGCAGCTTATAACTCAACAATTGAACGCGTCGATCGATTAACGTCCCTCGCGAGCTACCATTCATCGCGAACTTTAAATGGCACCCAACCTGGCGCAACAAGCTGGATCGATGACTCCTCGCCGAAGACAACGCAGCCTGCCTCTGCAACTGCCTCTGCGAGCCGACCAAAGATCCTCGATCGTGGATCACGCTGACCACGCTGGACTTCACGTCGCTGTGGGGAAAGAGAAGCCTCCACATGAAGTTCTTCAACGCCGCCCGGAAGTCCTTCAGGTGGTACGCGTAGAGCAACGGATTCCCGGCCGAGTTCAAATGCGACAGGATGATGCAGAAGTTCATCAGGACGTCGTTCACCTTGCAGCGGGGACAGAAGGCCATCACGCAGTTGATGGTGTAGAGGGGGAACCAGCAGATGATGAAGAAGATCACGATGCGCGAGAGATTCTGCGTGGCCTTCACCTCGCGTTTACGAGCCGCGCCGAGAAGTCGCAGCATCGGGCCCGCCGCCGTTGTTTGATTCCCGATACGACGACCAGGATTCATCGTTACTATTTGCTGTAACTGTTTATGTATCATTACTCGACCAACACACACGAGCTGCAATTCTTAACGAAAAAAGGAAATGGATTAAATCATAATTTAATTCGCCGATCCTCGTCCGTCGTGTCCGTTTCAAATTGTCACAAAATGTCGGTGGGGATCGAAAACATAAGAGTAACATTATTTTCGTCGGTCGAATTTGAATATTGTATCGTAATTTTATATTTTGTACTCAGTCTTTTATTCGGAACATTTACGGTTACTAGAAAAATCTGGGAATTGTTCTGGGCCATCTTTCCCAAACATGGCGGCCCCAAGAATACACTTATACAGGGTGAGACGCTAGAAACAGGCCACCTGAATAACTCGGCTGCTATTGGTGGTAGGAAGAAATTAACGATTTCAAGGCCACCTTGATAGACTATCGAATTCTGAGTAAAACTGTATTGACCTCCATATCTCCTAAAGCTAATAGTTAACGAGATATTATCGAAATAATTTTCATTCTTCTTTGGACAATATCTGGTTAACTATTAGGTTTAGGACATATGAAGGTCAACGCTTTTACACTCAGATTTGGATACTCTATCGATCTATGGTATAAAAATGGGACATTCCGGTTGAAAAAATGAAGTTGACCTTCATATGTCCTTTACGCGTGCACCTACAAGAAAGCTACTAACATCGGATCAATGTTCCCCCGAAACCAAGCAAGTTCCATCCGATGCATTTCTTCCTAACACTTAGTTATTCGGGTGGCCTGTTTCTAGCGGCTCACCCTGTATATCACTGTATGCAAAAGTGATTTAGCAAGCTTTCACGGACCGTCGCCCACGCGTCTCTGAAAGTCTGATTGATACGCGTCGTCGATAACGGCGAACGCTAAGTTTCCAGTAAGTTACGCGGCCGTCATCAGGGTCGTTAATTTCGATCGGAAGGTCGCCGGAGCGAAAGAAGTTAGGGCAAAGAAAAATGAGGCTCGGGACACGCCGGTGCTCGAGTTCTACGAATAACGAGGAAACCCATTTATGAGAACTATCGGGTGTAGATGGAGGACGGGCTCGCGGACGTGTATCGCATCTTCATTAATTCGTCGCCGTGTTTACGAACCGTCAACGTGTATGTTTACGGAAAATTGTCTGACCTGTTTTACGACCACTCTGTATATATGGGCGTAGAAGGCTGCAATTAATAGCGCCGGGAAGATGATCGTGGCGAAGTAGAGGAACACCAGGTAATCGTAATCCATCACCTCGGTGAAGATGCATTTCTCGTTCGATTTCTTGCCGGTGTTCCAGCCTAACAGCGGCAGAAAACCGACCAACGTCCCGGCGATCCAGCACACGCAAATTATACCTGTAATTATCGCGGTAAAACGTGTCGTTACTTTACGATTACTCGGGCCATCGAACACGTTCGAAGGTCACGATCTGCTTCTCTTTGACACTAGGTTTACGGGGTGCTAAGAGCGACCGTTTTACATTATTTTATAAATATAACAAGGCTTGTGTCTATCAAAATTATTGGTCGTTTTTTAAATAATATGTACCCAAAGGAATAAATTTGTTAAATAATTCCTCATGGACGCATCATTGCAATCTCAATAATCGTAAATTAAAAATAGTAGACACCGTCATTTTGGAGAAGAAACGAACAGAATTAAGATATGAGTTAAAAATTCTAGGAAGCGCACAAAACAATTCCAATTTATCTTCCTGCGAGAGACACAGCAAGGATCGGTCACACCTTGAGAATAAACAAAAGGGGTAACATAAAGGGGAAAATTATACTAAGTTGCCAGAAAGGATGCTGACTTCATGGTAGTAGTGACGACACATTAGCTAGAAAATATCAAGAAGAATAGAGGATTAAATTACAAAGTAGAGACTCTTAAATCAACAACCAATTGAAACAATGGACTGTCATCTTATAAAAGGGAACCAATCCTTCAAAGATGAATCATTCTGTCATAGAGTTCGGTCCAGTTCATTCCGTTACAAAGTTTTGTCACATCAAATCATTAAGTTGCTCATTTTACTATAAAGTTTTCAAAGCTTGTCACGCAATAAATATCAACAGTTCTGTTCTTAAATAAATCACGGGTTTCTGGTGTATCGTGCGGTGAAGTGTTGTTTTCGAAAAAGTCCCCAGTGATTCAGAAAAGCGGCGAATTCTACTTACAAACTACTCAGGAAACAGCGACTCGGTAAATTAACATTATTGTCATAAAGCGAAATATTTGCAAGCTATCTAGTTTATCCGCTAACTACATATAATCTCTATTTGTAAAATCATATTTAAGATATCTGATTCAACACTTGCTATCAAGTGAATCAATAGTTTTGTCGTTCTTTTGGAAAATAAGAATATAAATCATTTAAACAATCCTCAATTATTCCGTAAAAAACTGCGTCTTATCCCCTTAAAAATTATAATCCGCCCCTCCTGGGACGTAACAATGATTTGGCAGTCAAAGTGCGAATCGAAGTGTCGTGAAAACAACGCGAATCTTTGATTGCCACTTTCTGACAAGAAAAGAAGATTTTACCGTGAACGTTTGATAAGCAAACGACTGTGTACAGAAGATCCCGCACAAGAGAAAGTATTAGAGCAGAAAGTCGGTCAACGGTATCGATGATAGCAGCGCACGTGAACATTATCGATCACCAGGGCAGGGGTAATAAACGCACCTTTTTCGTTCGCCAGGGAGATCGTATCAGTCAGACGGGTCGTAATTAAAATCACTAGAGCCATAAACAGGCGAAACCGCTTGAATTAATCACCACTGTCCGGTTAGCGAAATGAGGAACGCGAGGAACGTCTAATCGGCCGATTAATCCTTCCGCGAACTGTCTTCAATTTATAATAGCGGCGGGATAGTATGCCGGCCATCTTTTTATTCCGTCTGCGTCGAGTCAAAATTCGCGCGATGTCTGTCGTTGATTTTCTCGACAGATTTAAACATTTCAAAAATAGATTGTGCATTATCTTCGTACAGGTAATATTTCAAAAAAATCATTCGCTGTTGCTCGCCTCGTATAAAATTTGTACTGAGAAATTTAACAAGGTAATTCGTTGAAAATCGTATCGGTGGGAAATGTTTATGCCAAAAATTGAACATTCGAGTGGAGATAAAAATAGTTCTGGATCTTTTCGAGATTTTGTTATTTCGGTGTATATATCCAGAGATATATGGAGATGTAACGACACGATTTCCATCAATGGTGGACAGAGCGAAGGGAGGGGAGGTCCTATGGGAAATCGAACGAATGGTCGTCCGGTGGATGCGTTTCAGGTGTCCTGACATTTTTGAAGTTCCCTTGGCGATTAATCTATTTCGCAACAGCGCTGCGGCTGTGAATCATTTTGCGACGAAAAGCTCGTGTCTACATTTTCAACGAGCGATCCGAAGAAATGGAAATCGGAATAAGTTTGCTCTTCTCTCTTGCCGGTGTCGATAATTTGCAAAAAAAAAAAAAGAAATCTATGAATTCATCGAGAAATCATCAATTTTCAATCGAGATCCCGAATTTCCGAGAGAAAGCATGGCGCCGGTCCGCCAGCAGCGACGAACGAAGTGAACGCAAGTAGTACGAGTCGATCTTATCGGGGACCAGCTGGCGAATTCGCAGAATCGCCCGGCGAGTAGGATGCCGCCATGATCGTTGCGCAGTCGAACGAACCAATTGTAACAGCGTTTCCCAGAAGAACCGTGCGCGTGTCCGTTTAATTAAACAGAGATCGTGCAACATTCACGGGGCAATTATAATTTGCAGAATTGTTTACCCAGAGGGCTCCCCGTTACACCGTGCGTTTTCCATCGGAAATCGTCCGAGTCTGTTTACCATCCTGTTCCGATAATAAGTACAGCGCTCGACCATTGTTTAACAATTTCGCAGGCGGAATCTTCCCCTACAGTTTTCGTGTTAAATTTCACGAATTAACAAGACAGCAATGTGGCGTCGCGTGTTCGGACTGGTTTGACAATGAACGCACGCGACGATGATGAATGACTGTCACGTCTCGGCGGCACACGGAAATTCGTGCCACGCCGCGTCTGATTAGGCGACATTGTGCCGTTGCGACCTCCCACGCGGTGCAGCTTCTAGCCCGTTGCAATATTGTAAATAATAATAGCGTAACGATGTGGGCACGGCAGAAACAACGAGACGGTGATTTTAAATGCGACCGGATCGTCGCAGAATCACGGCGAGCAATCGCTGTGGCAACAGGTGGTAGCCGTTCTCGGTAAATAAGACGTTTCCAGGCACCTCTCGCGAAATTTATTTATTTATTTTATTAACACGAATTTGCGAATTCGTTTGCTTACGATGTCTTTCTTTGATTTTGTTTGAACTGAATTGTGAACGATCAAGAATTAGTTGGCTAGCATATTCATAATATCTGTGCGTCTATCGCGACGCAAAATCATCGAATTAATTATTAATTTGTGCCGGGGAAACGTGAACCCAGCAGAGCAGGTATCTATTTTCTACAAAGCTGAGCAACATACTATCGCAACGACACCTTAATAAGAGCATTATGGCTGCTTCGAGGAAAGCTTACGGGACCCCCATAAAGCAGTGTACCGGAAGACAAGCGCGTCGTGTAGCATTAAATAATATTTGAAGCGGAAACTAAAATTTGTGGGAACGCTACTTTCAGCATTTGTATTCGAACTCATTTCTCTCGTGAATGCATGAAATCCGTAGTCTAAGTATAACTATAGACTCGTAGATCCTGACAAACTTTAAATTACCGTATAGATTGGAATAGAAATTCATTTTAAAGTCAGATAGCAAAAGCGTGACGCATTTATGGCTTATAACAATTTCCAAAAAATGCTATAATATAAAATTCGATAGACTTTAGTACGATTTTTATTCGTTTCATTTCGTTTTATTCGTTTATTTCATTCCCTTTTCTGAAAATTTCTCTGCAAAAATTGACCTTTCATTGCAATCCACTAATTCAATTTGTGCTGTTTCAATTTCCTTCGAATGACCTTGGAACTGAATTTTTGTTTCACTAGAAGAAGTTTCATGCGATCAACCACCAACAGCGTCATGCAAGAAGAGCTCCGAATTGTTAGAAAATTGTTTTCAGTCGAATTGTTGTCAACGAAAGAATGGACAGCGTTGACTGGCAAAC
>CM052139.1:1401474-1482614 GCA_028454255.1 Halictus ligatus | reverse complement strand
AAAGAGATCTCTCAGCACTGCAATCGATCATCGTTCGTCTCCTAAAAATGCCACGCCTGTCGATGGCCTGCTTCTTCAAGGATTCGCGGAGTAGATTAGGTAGATAGGGAAAAGAATGCCCTCCGAGTCCTCTCTCAAGCTTCACAAAAGATTCGATTTAAGCAACAAATTTTGCACGGTAAATCCTAAAGAAAAGGTGTAGACGCTTCTTACAAAGTTCATAAAATTGAAAATCGCAAGAAGTGGCAGACAAAACTATGAAATTATATACTATGAAATTATATACTATGAAACTATGAAATTAAAACTATGAAACTATATATTTTGCCGATATATTTTGCCGTTTTTGTTTTATGTTAATTTGAAGCTTTATATGCGATCAACAAATAAAACCACCGTTGAAAATTTGTACAAAAAATAAATCTACTTTATTAAATGTATAAGGAATGCATATTCCTTGGTAAGCACTTTCCATTACACAGAATTATTATTGCACACTCATTCACAGTTAACATTTTTCGATTTTTGGCACTTTAGAGAGTGCCTCCACGGCCAAATTGTTTCACAAAAATCTAAATTTGGTTACTAATGCATATGGAATGGTAATTAGTCACGACAGATTCAATTTAACAATAAAATTAATAAGTTGAACGAAGAAAGAATTATTTTTATGCATAAGAAAAATCGTTAAATGATTTTTAAATGAATAATAATATGAATTTCCTGCTGATATGCAAGTTCTGGCAAAGAAAATTTTCGTGCATCGACAAATAAAAATGTAGCGAGACGCGCCGACTTGTCCGCACTGTGCGTCGCGACGCAATTGACGGCAACGCGACGCCCGCTGACGAAAGGAGGCAGATTAGCAGAACAGTGCAGATTTCGCAGGGGAACTTTCGCCGAGTTCTTCGAACGAAACAATGGCGACCCTTTGTAACTACACGCGGCCGAAGTATCGAGAAAGTACTTAAAAAGCGATCAAAGCGATCTACAGCCTCCGGAAAAGCGTTGATAGACTCTACGTAGCCGTTTGCCGCTTAGTGTCTTTTCATTCGAGCATAAGACGGTTACAGCTGGATCATAATTTACACAATCCTTCGCGCGATGCATTAGAAACTCGAATCGCACCGTTTCGTAGATAAACACATTTCCGATGGAGCCATTAAAAATCATAAAAGCTAGCTCCGGCGTTGAAGGTCGAGAGAGAGGGCAGGGGGGAGGGGGAAAGATATAAAAGTCGTCATAAATAATAACGTTTTAATATCACGCGTACTCGGGGTACTCTATTCTAAGCTTCTGCGTCCATCTTTATTTATAGAGGCTTCGCGGTATCACGCCCTCAACATAATTATAACCGTTCGAATATCTTCACCGCGAAAAGGGAAGATCGATCTCTGTTCAAAAAGATTAGTTTCCGTTTGTTCGAAAGTGCGTTTGTTTGTTTAGAAAGGGTTTTCTGTTCGAGCTTTTACCGAGAAGCAATCGACAACGACGCACACGCTGGTTCCTCCCTCGCTAATCAACGCCAATCAAGCTCGCGGACGCGCCGCGTTTCCGGGGCCGGTCACGGAGATCGATCGACGATCGACGTTGATCCCTCTGGTCGTTGCTTTGTCGGGGAGGAAAGAAAAACAAAGAGCGAATTGAACGAAATCGAACGTTGCACTCGGGGACAGAACGCGTCCGACTTCTCAACCCCGTGGCGCGTAACTGAGTTCCTCTTCGTGACAACACGGGGACACGGCGACGCTGTGGAGGTGGAATGGAAGCGGATTATAGATTATGGTCGCAGTGGAAGAGGTCACGGAAGAAAAATTCGTCCGGACCCGCCGGTACATTCGCTCGGCCGGCTAATTCGAATAATTACGCGCCGCGCAAAAACGACCGTCGGAGGCATAAATACGTAACGAACCGCCGGTACGCTAATTGATACTACCGCGAACGACAGTCGCCGATGTAATCGCCGTTTATGCGACAGGACGATCGGTTTTTGCCGCTGTCTGCCATCTTGCCAGTCGTTTTTCAACGATATCTTCTTATCACTAGGTTTACGGGGCACTAAAAATTACTATTTTACATTACTTTATAAAAATCGCATGAATGTATCGATCAAAGTTTGTATTGATCAATTTGTTAAATAAGTGCTCATGGATGCATTTTTACAATCTCGATATTTGCAACTTAACCCTTAGCACTCGAATGGCGACTGTAAGGCGCCACCAAAAATTGCTGTATCATTATTCAACATATTTTTTAAATTAGTAAATTTGTTTGTATTTAATGAATTACTAAACGTTTCAGTGTTGTAGGAGTAAATTGCACCATTTTCGTATGTATAACATGAAAAATATATACATAGAAGGGAAATATTCTAGGTCGAAAGAAATGTTTCGTTCTAGAGTTAAAATGGCTTCTAGTGCAAAGGGTTAAAAATATTAGAATCCGTCATTTTGACGGGTCCCGTAAATATAGTGTTAATAGCGAGCTAAAGATCTGTAAAAAAGAATGACATTGTTGTTTTCAACGGAATCTCAATTTTTCTCGTGCTATTAATCAATTCAAGCTAATAGAAAACCAACTTTATTTCATCAACAGAGTGTTTAGCAGAGTATTTTCTAAAACGGAGTTGATTGTCTACTGGTTTTAATTGACGAGTAGACTGCGGATCTTTTCTGCAAAATAAAAAGTATTCGACACGCTGGTGCTCTTAAACCTTTTTAAATATGTCGACTGCTTTAAATTGTGCTTACCCATTTTTGCAATAAATGCATAAACTCCGCAATTATGACGAATATGTTATTCTTCTCGCGCTTGGAAATTAAACTATTGATATGAAACTTTGAACTTAATGTGTCACAAGTTTCTCGAATTATGTGACAGAAACTAAAAATGAGACGAGGTACTGATTATTACAAGTTTGATACCTTCTCTAATGACTTGACGTCTTGGTTCTTGTTTATTTGAGCTTGCGAAATTAGTTACAAAATATTGACGACTGTTTCTCGTTCAGATCCGTGTTCTTTTGAATTGGTAATGTCAGGATCTGTAATTTGAGGAGCGTACAAAATTTAATAAGCCTCTCAGACGCGGCACGTTCGCACGTTCGCGAAACACTCGAAGTTCGCCCCTCGCGGGAGTAAGTAGTAGAAATTAGTTTAGAGTCCTCCTTCTTCGACGAAATTAAGAGTTTCTTCCCTCTGGTAACTTCCCGTGACATTTCTCGGCAATGAAAGTTTCAATCTGATCGATGGAAGAAACGTTGTTTGCTGGCAGAAGCAGTTTCGAGCTTTTCGAATTTCATCGCTGGACGACGGAGCTTCGCATTCTAAAAAACTGTTCAAAAACTTGTGCAGCACAGATTATATATTCTTATGTAAGGACGAAAACTTGGGGCGCGTGAAACCATTTTTTGACGGTAATGTAGTCACCCTACCTTATCGCGAATCTACGATGACCGGGCCATTAACCAGTTAACTGTGATTGACGAGTATACTCGTCGATCCGAAACTCTATTGCGGTGCAGTTAACGTTAATGATAATTTCTCATTTAGCTTTACAAGGGCTTTGGCTTTTTTAATAATAAATATACCTGTGAATAATGATACAGCAATTTTTAGTGGCGCATTGCAGTCGCCATTCGAGTGCTAAGGGCTAAATGTAGGAATTATGGCTTTAGCCAGCATTCTAAAAAAATGTTCAAAAGCTTGTGCAGAACAGGTTTACTGAAACGTCATACCTATACCAATTTACTGTCAATTTTTATTTACACGTATTAGTTGCAGATTTAAAGATCCACATTCTAGCTAAGCTAATTTTGAAAGACATTTTCCTATTAGGCGCAAAGTACCTAATCGTCCTGCGTGCACGTGGCCGCCACGTGGCCCACCTATAAAAATAGAGAACATTATTCCTTCCTTGAGTTATTTATACCCGTCCCAAATATGCCGGAAGATATTTGTTCTGCATATTTCAGCAGTACCAATTGTTTCGTCGGACTCGCTGGTCATTATTATTTCTGATTTGAAGCGCAGCGCTATTCGTAGGCTGTTGATCGCAGAAATCATTGGAACACTATCATCGTTTATTTACCAGATCGCCACGCAAACAAGCAGGTGTTTGTTATCCTCTTCGATGTCTAGCCTCGATCGAATTACTACCAAGGCCAACCGGATACAAACGACTTCGCACATTTTTCGTTCTCACTTTCGCGGAAATTGGAGATATCCTGCGCTCGCATGTTTCGCGATTGTAGTATGCGATATGCTTCTTCTGGAATTTATAATCTTCTCTTTTTACCTCGTCGATTTCTGTCGCGATATCGCACAGGAGCCTCGACACAGAGACGAACAAGAATGGCGGCGCTTCAGTGGGCAATTTGGACAAAATCGGATTCAAAATCACAGAACTTTCGATAGGAATGAGGTAGAGCGATGAAATTTGTTTTAAATTAAAGCTCAAACTTTGTAGAAACATCAAATAATTTTTACTTCCTTCATAAATTTTTTGTATTCCTCCATAAATAAAAAAATGAGCGTAACGCAAAGGGGTTTCAGGTGAATCCATATTACTTAGTGTTAAACAACTTTTCTCGGATAATTTTTTTCTGCCAGTTAATGGTCGAAGCCATTTGCAATAATCTACATGATTTGTAGACCCCTAAGTATTAAATTATAGGCGGAGTAATTAGATAACTACCGCATTGAAAATTGATGAATTCCCAAGAGCGAGGAAATGGTTATTTACCATGCGTATATCTCCGTAAAAAAATTTTTTTTCAAAAATCTGACTTTGGCACATCATGCGCGCACTATTAGGCTATACAAAAATAATTTTTTCTTCTATAAAAATAGAAAATTTATAAAATGGATTTTTAGCCGCCTTGCCACCATTGTGCGGCGCGAAAATTATACGACGCGACAAAATTATCGATGTAGTTTAATTGTCCGGCCGGTCTCAAGCGTGTCTTCGACCCTCGCCTATGTTATTATATCGTTCTAATTGCTGGCAATTACGTAATTAGCCTGATACGCGGCGGGAGCCACCGGGTTCCATGAATTTCTAATTGATATACATAATTCGGATTTCAATACACATTTCTTCGGGACGTAGTACAGTCTGTTTCGCTCTAATGAACGTGCGCATTCACGCAGGTGTATCCGAACAATGTGGTAAGTGGAGGAAAGTAATCTAGATGAGATTAAAATTGAAAAAGAATAGTCGAAAGGGTTTTCAAGGATGTTCGAAGGTCAATCCTATTTGTTTCATTTCTCATTACACTTCATTCGATTAAACACGAAGCACAGTTTTCCATGACCTTGTTCGTTATTTGCGTTTCGAAGTATCTATGCGTCTCGCTCGATTTGCCTAACACAGAAGCACGGGATCGCATCGATGTATTTTAGGGCATAGCTATCTGACACCAGAAAAAAACAGCTCGTAAACAAGGCACAAGATGAGAACAACCTTGAAATGTATTAGGTTGTTCGGTAGAACGTTCGGCCCGACCTAAATTCTATTTAAAAAAATATTCATTTCGAACGGCAGAACGTTAACGCTAGATTTACGCAGCACTAAAAATGACTATTTTGCATCACCTTATCAATAGGACGTTCTTTTAGTAATACACACCCAGAGAAATCAGTTTGTTAAATAATTCCCGGGCGCATCTTTACAATCGAAATATTCGTAAATTAATAATATTAATTAAACCAGCGTCAACAACCCACTTAACTCTTTTTCATTTTCACTACAAACAGATTGTTACCACCACAGACTGCGGACAAGAAAAGGAGAAAAATTAATTAAAAAGAACTTTGAAATTAATTTTTTTCCATTAAAAAGAGAAATACATTGTCCCCTGTGATTGTTGCGGAACAGAATAAAAATTATTTTACATTCATTTGTAGCAGGAAAATTAATCGGTTTGATTTGATGATTCCGGGATGCAGGCCTGAAAAGACTTCTCGACAATGAATTGTCAGAGATCGATCGCAAAATTTTTCGGGGAGAAATGGTGTTAAGTTGTGTGTTATGTCTTCGCGGATAATAACAGCGCGCCTGGTATAGTCATTGATTATAAGCGACCCGTGTCCGCTGGCTTGAAGACACTTCCTCGGCAAAGGAGATCTTAACGAATAGTGAACGGGTCCTATTCGAGGTAATTCGGACATGATTATTGTTCATAACCGGCGTACAACTGGTCGTTTGTGGCAGCATAAAAGGACGCCTAACCGCGGCGCAGAGCTGAATGCATGATCGAGGTGGGCCACTCGTCGAGAATGCAAGATGGAAGTTGCACGGACCCGAGGAGTCGAAAACGGGTCATGTTCATGTTACATTATGGAACACTCAACACTCATCGTTCGTCGCGGTAAACACCTAATGACTTAACGCGACTAGCGTGATTGGAAATATGAACAATTTTAGAGACACGATTTTTTTTTTTTAAATAAATCACAAACTAACAATAAACCCTCACAAGAGTAATCTAACTGTTCCTTTCAGGATTATATGTCGAAAGATTTTTAAGTTTCCTTCTGAGACAGAACAGCCATTGTTGTGGCATTATTCCATAGAAATTACAAAAAATATTGCAACGTATTTGTTACATTACAAAATTGTATTTAACAGATTACCAAAAATTTTGATATTAAATCGGATCAGTTTCGTATCAATAAAATGAGAATATTCCAAGACGGAAGAAAAATTTAGTTTCAGAATGAAAATAGCGTCGAGTGCAAAGGGTTAATTAAAAAAATATTTCATCACCATATACCTGTACGGCTGTTATTGTTAGGTTCATTCAAAAGTTTCGGTCTTTTTCTCAATTCTCATACACGACGTACAACGAAGAAAATGATTGTTGTATGTAATACTTAACGGTTCGTGTATTATTGTGTATCAAGAGATTGAGGATCGAATAATTAAAAAAAGCGTCATGTATATAATTATTATATAACTGTGTGTCAGCGGTTAACCGTGCCATGATCAGCTCGTTGCAGCACGCTTTATTAAGGTAATAGTTAGCTCAGCGTGGTATACACGTATCCTTACGGTCTCCCAAGGAAACATAAAAAACACTGTGGAGTCCGGTGGCAAGATCTAATTAAAAAGGTCCTGTTTTCGTAGGGCGTTGCGCACGATTTATATAGTTCGTTTGGGTGATTTACTTTCGTTCAACGATACGTAAAACTTCCGTAATTTTATTTCGGAAACGCGTCAGAGGTCGACACGAACTGGGAGAAAAAATTGTAATTACCATCTGCTTCCCCCTTTCGCCGCTTCGGTTCGATATCAATTTCCTGACAATATCGGCGTTAACGAACCGTCGTACATAATAGTTGTGTGTCTATATCCTGCGGGATTGACAAGGATGATCGGTTATTCGTACGCGATATCGATTAAATAATAACCAGCCCGGCCATCTACGCGACAAGCTTCGAAAAGTACATTTCACCTCACGCGAAGATGTTATAAAATTCATTCTGGCGAAAGGTTACGTTTACACGCCAACATTGACAGCCTGGAACACGCAACCTTACCGTCTGTTCTGCAACGAAGATAACAGATTGCATACACTCCGCGACAAAAAGATAGCACATTATAGGGATGAATGATAGTTAGCTTTTCAAGCAGTACATTACATTGTTTGTGACCTGTATACTGCGTAACAAGAATAACCAATTACTTCAATATGTTTTAACGCATTTGTTACGTGAAGAGACAATTTTATGATAGCACAAATTTCTTAAAATAGCTAAAATATAAGAATATGTATAAAACAAATGTTTTAATATTTCGCATCTCCGACTTTTGTCTGTATAACTGCCACTAAACGTTTTGGCATAGATTTATATAATTTTTTAACAAATTTCCTGCTTAACGCTGCCCAGTTTCGTTCAATGCAGATTTTTAATTCGTTCACAGTTCGAAATTGTCTCCCACCGGCGTGGGAGACAATTATAAACTCAAAAAACACTACAATGTCTAAAAAAAGGCCTTAAGTGTAAAGATGGTTGTACAATAAGAGACATCAAATTATCGTACCACAACCGGGTTTATTTAAACATTGTAAAACTTACAATTCGCATACAAAATTGACTTGCTGCATTACGTGGCGTATCATACATTGGCATATGTCATTTATTGAGTAATAAAAATAATTAAATTCTTCTTAGTTTATTCAGAATGTTGATGCATTATACCTGGATGGACTCCAGGCGGTCCAGGGCTCCAATGTTGCGCGTATTATTATATGTACAAACCATATACAAAAGACAAATCCGAGGAAAGTAAACGCACCGTAACTGTAAAATTGAATTCACGTTAATGTAATGTCGGTCATAGGAAGCATAACGGTGTTGGTGGCATCTCTTACTTCAGTAGCCATGAGATAAACATTCCTAAAGCTAGTGCTGAGAGAAGCTTATAATTAGCAAGCGGTCGTAAACTTAATCGTGGTGGAATACGTTCTTCGTACTGACTGGAAAGGCCAGCTTCGGTCCGTTTTTGTAATTTAATAATTTTAGTAGGCGGTTCCAAGATCTTCCGGCAAATACTGCCCAGGAAACCTCGCCGGTGATACATGGTAGCCAACTTGTGTCGGTACTGTTGAAAGTATGTAATGTTAAATGACATTCGCTTTGCTTTTCGCTAGGAAAAAATATTCACAGTCGACGTGTACCTTCATGTTTATGTAATTGCATTGATTATACAAAAATCTAACTAGGAAAGTACACTCGTCGGATCTCACTGGCTGTAGCTCAGGATCTCCCAAATATTCAATGTATTTACAATTTTGTCTGTTGCACTGTATCGGCACGAACATACCCGGTTTACTAGTGTCAAAACTCGAATCCATCTGAAATGTTAATGATTGATCAAAACTCGATCGATTGACAAGAACCTTTGAACGCAGAATCAACTTGGTACCTGCGATTGGTGACAGAAGGACGTGGATAGAATACTGTCATGATATTCTTGATCAGCTTCGATAGCTACTTGAGGAATGTCTTCGACATTGATCTGGAATCACGTTTGAAAAAATTGCAGCATTTGATGTAAAGAAACATCGAGCGTTCGTTACGTGAATGGTTACCTCGAAGATTTCAATTAATTGTTGCTGTGCATTCGCCAAATACACAGGAACTCGTCGACGTTCATCCATACTAATATCGTCTGAAGAACAATCTTCGCCATTAAAGAATTCCCATATAGTTATCAAAAGCTTTCTGTTCTTTCTCTTCTTTTCTAACGCATCGATTAAACTAGTCGCTGTCAGATGTGCTTGCTTGATAGTGTTTAATAAACAGACCACCTGAGGAATCGTAATTTCGTATCAATTCAATGGAACTGCAGCGATCGCACAATTTACATACCTGTGAAACGGTAGCCATGGAAAACATTGGAATATATTGGTACGTCGGTCCTTCCAATTCCAAGATCTGTTGTCTTACTATAGAAGACCATTGATTTGTGGATACTCGACTTCGACTGAGACCAACGTCATCTATCAGACCCTCTATTTCGCATATCATTTTTGCTAAGTGTGGTTGCGAAAACACCTACAGATTTGAGTTTAATAAAATGATTAATCTACATCTAAAGTCTACGTACCAAATACGCCGTTTACATACTTTTGTAACTCTGAATAGCATCAAGGCATTTTTGGGGGCTACCAAATCCGTTCTCATGAAACGTGGAACTAACTGCTGAAATATTGCTGTGTAAGCTAATAGATTGTTTGCAACAAAAGGTATCCACCTGTAAGCATCGTGTATCTTTCCCCTCTCTTCTTCTTCCAATTTACTGAAATTATAACGACACGAACGGTTGACACTGAACTACATCGATTACTCCTATTCAATATTATGCTTACCCTTCCTTAGTATACGATATACCAGGAAAATATCGCCACGGTTGAATAAAGCTCAACCATGTTTCAAGAATTAATCGGAATGAACTATCTAAAGGCCAATGATGTATAGCTTTTCGGAGGAACGTGTAGATTTTGCCTTGGACAGAAGGTAAAATTATTCTGGAAATACTCATATTTAATCAATCGAAGTAACTACGGAAATAAGCGCTAGTTAACATTAATGAGTACCGTTTAAGCTCGTCCATTGCACTCTTTGCACCTGTAGCACTGTTTGTAAACTCGTGTAACGTTTTTATGAATGCTCGTACAAGACGTATGTGTTCTCCGGAATGAATACTGTGCTGTATCGTAAAGTGAAATGTAAATGTATGCTTGTCGTAAGAATCGTTTACGAAATGAACTTACTCTGCACGGGACAGATGTAGAGTAAGACGTGCCGAATCTTGTATTCAATTGATCATCTTCTGTATACTCTAGCCAGAAATCGAGGAAGACTTGAACCACAGTTTCGCTTCTCCAAACTTGTGGCAGACATTGCTGTTGGGGCACCGTAGAAGTGGTATTAGGAGATCCAGGTTGTAATATAGATGTTCTCAATAGTCGCGGAGTTTGCAGCCTGCAATAATAATCTGAATGTAGCTTTTACATTATGCAATGTATTGAATAGCGCAATCATATTCGTACTAATGTACCTTTTAGTTTCAGGTGACTGTACTAATTTTCTTTGGGGTGTTTTTCTGATGTACGGACCAATTATTGGCAAAACTGGTGAGTTGTCTGTCGGTAAAAAATGATATAAATAACAATGAGCTAATTGGACGTAAACAGTTTCCCAGTTGATCCAAACGTTCTCCTGTTGTTGTACTTGTAACCACGGGTTCGTTAAGTGATAAGCAAAATGGAAGATGTAATATTCGAAAGGATCTATACTTGTGTCAAGGAACTTATGTAAATACCGTTGAATGTATAGATTGAAAATCAGTTAAAGGATACTCATATTTAGGGCGGATACAGCGCGTGTACCCTGATCGTCCCTAATTTTGTCGAGATAAAACGGTGGTATCACACCTTCTTCCAACATTGAACGTATTTTTACCTACGGTAGAAAAGAGAAACGATTAAAACTTCTTCTATCCATTATTGTTTGCGCATGTACAACATTTACTTACCGGTAAATATGATACTAGGAAATTATATTTCAGATAACAGTCTGGTAGTAATTTATAGCATAAAGAGAAAACTGGTCCCTGTGGATTAAGGAAGTCGCATAGCGTTTTATACTCTTGTGGATTCTTCTTGAAAGTGATACTGTGTAATCCCCAACCGATATTATCTATTGTTCCAAAGAGCGAGTCTACCAATATTGGAAGAACATGCTGTAACTCGGTTGTACTGGACTCGTCTATTAATGACGCTATTTCTTTGCATCGTTGAACCAACGGCAAATTCAGATATCTCTGAACTTTGATCTATACGCACAATACATATAAAAACAATTATAAAAAATGTATATTAAATGACTTAAATATTAATTCACATTATATGAAACCATAACGGAAAATTATACTCTATATGATCGTACAGTTATACAGTAGGTACTCGATCGTTACATAAAAATATCGGGCATAACTATTACAGCCGTGATAACTATTATAACACTTTTTATAAGGCCTTCTACGAACAAGTCTGCTTTAAACTTTTGCATAACAATGTACTATTTATTATCGTACTCCGATTTACAATGATCGTATAGTTTTACATAGATAATACAATAGAATTTTTTTTCAAAATGGTTTATTTACAAAAAGTTGTAGATTGTGATAATACATGTAACAACTTTAAACGATTAATCTGTATAGCTTTGATGTAAAAAGTTCATTTTTAATCACATTTTAAGTACGCCGGTTGACACATTATAGGTTAAGCATAGGTTATACTTTTGTAACAATACCGTAATCAAGACTTTTAATACAAAAAATAATACATAATTAATACCGTAGCAACGTCTGAAGATGCAGCCATGACTATGTTCACTCGTTACTGTGCGAATTTTTAGAAACAACATTTAAGTAATGTTTACTCGATGACGATTTGATTCGCGCCAAAGATATTCTCACAGTACAATCAAGCAAACGTCCAAAACGAGGTTATGTTCTAGTAAGTGATACCATAGACGAGGTACACGAGTAGATCGATCACCCAATGTATGTTTTTGTCTCGCGTCCTTACCATTCTTGTGTCAAATCCTGCCGTATCGGCCGGAACTAATATTGTGGAACCAATATCCCAGACGAGATGTAGGAGTACGCCAGTCACTCATGCAGGTTCTGGTCCAGGCTAAAAACTTGATGCAGGTTCTGTTCCAAGCTAAAAAGATGGGTATCTGGTCACGTGACGCATTTCGTCTCTGTTGTGCATGCGTCCCAATGTCACGTGACTAATCCAAAGGGAGGGTAACTGTATTCCCCTCAATTCGAGTCATTTCCCCTGATCTGGCGACTTGAAATCAGCTGATGCGACGTGTTTATGGTAGCAGCGTGCTTAGTTTTTTGTGTGTGTTTGTATGCACCAATTGTCATGAATTTGAAATCTTCGGTAAGAATCGAAAATAAAAGTCAATAAGTAAACTTATAAAAACAATAAAAGTAAATCAATTTTACGTACTGTTGTACGTAATAGTTGCATCCACTATTTGTACAATGTGTTGTAGGTAAATTCGTAGGTAATGTCATAGTATATAAGTGAATAGCTACATAATAAAATCTCTGTTATCTACTTTCTTTCATCACTGTTGAAAGAAACAGTAAGTACAACATCAATATGCGACAAAAACTTTCAATTGTAGCAAAAAGTGACATATACTTTACAAAGCACACTAAGTATATATACACGCTTTATGATTTCTTAATGACTTTCTGTTAATAGTATAATTATAAGTATTTATGATATGCTTTTCAAATGTTTTCATTCGAAATGTTAGTAGTACATTATGTTATTACAAAATATATAATCTCAGACGATCATTGCCGTATAATAGGTTATTAATATAAATCTTTTAACCAGGCAAGTTATTTTGAGCATACCCTGACGGTTGATTGCCAACCTCAGAAATTCAGAATCAACTCCTTCGATTTAATATCCGAAAGCTATTTTGATTAAATTCGTTTAAACATGGACTCAGATTCTACAGAAATGGTGAACGAAATCAAAAGCAAGGTAATATTGCATTGGAATTGTCGGGGTCTCGAGGAATTCCCTGAAGCAATAAGGTTTTACGGAAGCCACATTCAAGAAATATATTTGAAATGGAATAAACTTTCGACATTGCCTCCATGGATCGTAGAACTATTCAATGTTACAAATTTATACATCTACGGAAATTTAATCAAGGAACTACCTCTGCAACTCTGTCATATGAGTCAACTATCGGTTCTCGATGTAAGCGCTAACAAGCTAGAGCAGATACCTCCGTGCATAAAAAATTTAATCAATCTGAAAACTCTGTTACTAAATCAAAATTTTATAGATAAATTACCAACTGGTAAGTTTTTATATGAATTATGGCTATTTTTAGGGTTTCATTCAATTTCACTCCGTATACAACCTTTACAGAAATGAATCGAATGCATAACTTGGAAGTTCTATCTATTTCTGACAATAAATTCACCGCGTTGCCAGAATGGATTGGTTCTTTGCCTAAACTAAAGGAATTAAATGCGGATAAGAATTTCTTGAAGGAGTTACCCAATAAGCTTACTTTGTCACCACAAATATCACTAATTTCAGTGTGTTCTAACAGGTTGTTACATCAAATGAATAGATATGATCATTATATGTGGATAATTTAATTTATTACGAGTACTTTTGTTAATGTTCTTAAATACTTCCATTTTACGCAGAATAACTTTTATATAGGCTAAGGTATTTACCACTGAATGGATTTGTATCATCTCCTTGCATTAGATTCGACGCAAATGAATCTTTAAATTACTTATCTTATCCGCTCCTTTATCAGTTAACTTCTCGAAGCCAAGACTTTAATGCGCGCGATCAAAGAAATATTTTAAGTTATGGGTAAGTGAGTTTTTAACTAGCACAGAATACATACTGTATAAGTAAGCGTAAAGTAACACTTCAGTTTTCATCAGGTTTTTAAAGGTGTTTAAGTATTTGATAATAATTTAGTACGTAATACAATTTTTTTTATTCTATTCAAATTTCCAATAAGAAATTCACGCTTGTACATAACTACAAGTACATAAGTATATACAATCACAGATGTTTCAAATCGCATTGTGATGACACAGCGTTGCGTACAAACATAAAATTGAACATAAAAATAAATGCATTGCATGGAGAGGATACTGAATTTGTAATTGAACTACCACGTCAACTTTTAAAAGTTCATAATGTCCATGAAAATACAGTTGTTTCATTATGGGAATTAGCTTTAAAAAAAGCTTATACTGAAAGGTAACTACCACAGTTTTATCCATCACATTTTTCTCGCGGAATGTACCTAATGTTCTTCAACAGTTTCATAAACAGAACCATTGATATATAATTTAGACATGATTAATTTCAGGTATAAGCACACGCTTAATATTTCAACATCGCCTATAAATATAAATGTTCGTTATGAACCAGTTGCAGCGAATAATCATCAGAAACCTGACTTTAAAATGTATCCTATCAACTATGGTTCATGTAACTTGTTGATGAATGGGCCTGTTAGTATCTGTGTACATTCTCAGTGTCAACAGCCAATCTTCACAGAAGCTTGGATTATTATTGGTATCAGCCATTACGTCGAGTTTATAACAACAGTTGCACTGTGTTGCTGCAAAAGGTAAGATGAACGTTATCTACATGTTTGTATATAATATCAAAGACTTCACCTCAATTTTGCAGATGCGCTTCTGAATTTGTTAAATATTCCAACATGACAGTCAGCCATGACTGGTACCACGTTAATTAATGATACTTATTCTGTTTAATAGGTAATTCTGTAAATATAATGTACAAAAAGAGAATAAAAGAATTCCATATTTTTAAATAAGATTTAAAATTTGTTATTACCTTCGTAACACTTGAAACATTTCTTAGCAGCAATTATGTATATCATATAAAGACACATATATTTGATCGTATCTTACGATAATCGAAAATTTCAGTTTCTATTATACAATAAAATAATCGGCAAATATTCGTTCTAAAATAGCATGACCATTAGTTTATTTACATTTTAAAGCAATTTCTATTCCTTTGTGCAGTTAAAAAAGTTGGCTTTAGACCACTCGTTTCAATGATGTCGTGTATAATTTTGCATTCAAGCGATAAGAAAATCTAAAGCTCTATCGCGGTCGATGTTGTATTTTAGAAGCGCAGCAGACGCTTCTTCTGCGGGAAAGCCTAAGTCTTGTAAAGTACATAGATTCTCATAATAAGCTTTGGCTTTGTCTTGATTGTATTCCGTAAGGGCAAGGGCCTTCTCCGCATCCTCTCCTGACATTCCTACCTCCTCCAAGGACTGCACAGCCAACAAGTATTCCACTATCTTCTTATTATCTTGACCACCTAAATTGCGTATAGCGCGGGCAGCTCTCGATAAAGGAAATCCCATATCACTTAAGTGACGAGCTAACTTTTTGTCCTCCTCTGACAAGTCCAATAGTAAATTCACAACAGTCTCTTCATTCGTTACAGCAGGTTCGTCTTGTTTTAACGGTTCACGAGAACTGGCGTTAGAACTGTCTAAGTTTGGCCAAGGTTTCCAATCCTGTTAGAAATATATATATATAGTTTCTGACATAACAAATACCAAATTAGTTTTATAACAAATACCTCCATAAGACGCCTCTCCAAGTCTCTTTGTAAATCCTGGACTATCGCGGCTACACTGCGGTGGTTAACTATTTCTGTCACAGGTTCTTCTTCCTGATCGCTTGTTTCGTTTTTAATATTATCATTTTTCTCATCCGAGTGAACATCGGACTGATCGTTCACAGTTAAATCTTTTAATATACTTTCTAATTTTGCTGGTGGCGCCCATTGAAATGTGGGCTGTAATACCTAGGAGAAATACAAACAAATGATAATTTATTCAGAAACATTACGACAGAGATGAGACAATTATGACTAATTCTGTTTACCTGAGCAAGTTCTTCCATATCGTTAATCGTTTTTAATTCCATGTTATCGAACGGACTACTCGTGTCGTTATCAAAATCCGCATAATCCAATCCATTTGTTTTCACATGATCTTGGAGATCGTTGGCTGGTAGAGACAAAGGCTGTGGGGTAAGAATAGTTGTCTCGGGCACAGGTGCATTCACTGGCAATTGTTTTACGTTATCAGGAAGCGGCGGAGGTGGAGGAGGCGAACATGCATTCCTTTCTTTCCTTCTCTTCTCGTCTAAACGTGTGTGGCGTGCTTTGTTACTCGCTTGCCTAACTTTACGCCATTCCGTCATCTGTAAATTTGATGTTTCAACTCAACATTAATTTATCCTAATGTTTTTTGCACAACTATGTTCCAATCAAACATTTATGAATTTCATACAGGGTGGGGCAATAACTATGTCCAGTTTGAATATTGCCGTTATTTGTAATAATATGAAAGAATGTTATATAGAAAACTTACACGGTATAGAGGGAAACATATTGTGACACAAACATTTTCTGCGTGGGTGGAGGCGTAGAGGAGATTTCAAGGTCAACTCTGTTTTTTTAAATAGAATGCTATGTTGTTTTTATTACAATGTGATAGTCAGTGTTGGGACAAATTCAGCGAGTTACCGTCGAAGGTCATGCATGGTCAAATATGGTAGTAATATAAAATTGGACATAGTTATTGTACGTTGTACAATACCGATAGAATTACATTTACATTTGTCGAATACGATGGATTTAAATTTCGTAAAGCGATAAGAAAGAATACTCAACCTTTTCAAGGACCGATCGCTCCAAAGTAAAATTATATGTTAATTTTGACACGTCAAGCAGCTTATTGTTATACACAGCTGGTAAACACACTTTTCTCGGTGGTTTATAGGCTTCTGCAATTTTAACATGAACTCCGTCCATGTAAGATGCAACTAAATCACATTGTGCCGATACCGACGAACGTGCCATGTTTCAGAATCAACGGATAAACAGAACAGAAAAGTAATTTTTCAAAATTTTCAGACACAAAAGCAATCGGCATCATAACCTCATATCTCTATGTACGTTGTTTATTGTCATGTTGCAAGATATCTTCTCACATTTAATACTCTATATTTTCTGGACTATATACGGGAATCAACATATCCCCCATGTAAACAATTTATACTACATACAATAACCTGCGTTTGACAACTTACAATGTTTTGAACTTTCAATGACTTTGAACACAGCCATATTGAATTTTGGTAAATACATACACACAGAAGTGCTTACGTAGAATCGATACACAACGATGAATCGATCGTGTATTGAAATTTTGGACATTCGCGCGAAGTTTGAAAAGAATCAATAGGCATGTGAAGGGATGAAAATTTGATGAAATAAAGGAACAAGCGTTTATTAACAATTTATTCGTTTTTATTAATAATAAATATTAGTTATTGTCAACAGTAAAATCACATCAAATATATATATAAATATATATATTTAATATATATATATACTAAATTTGTCAATAATGAATACTATATGTATTTACTTTCATGATTTTATAGTCGCAACAATTTTAAACCCGCCTATTATAATACATACCTACACAGTTATTGATTATTGATACCGTGTACAGATGTCTGCTTGATTTTCTCACAATATTTTGTACTTTGAATGACAAGAATTTCACCGGTTACCATATTACACGTCAATATAAGAAATTTATAACACAGATATATTCATACGAATTATTTAATTAAACTAAAAATATTTCCTAAAATCATTGTCGTATAACGGATTCCCTTTTACTTTTATCTTGTGTTTGAACAACAGATTCCGTGGTCTTACTTCCGGGAATATGATTTACAACTTTTGCAGTGCTACTAGGACTAATCACTATACCTTGCTGTAACTTCTGAGCCTCTAGTGCTTTCATATACGCAAGAAAAGATGTCCAAATTAAACTGCAAAAACTTACATAAACTACCCGGTTGTGTTCTGGTACAAAGAAGAAGTTGACGGTTTGTAGAATGGGCCACACACAAACACCAACCTGCAAATATATTATTATTACTTTCTGCATTCTTATCCTATCATACATTTACTATGCGTATTCGAAATTTATAATACAGAAATTTTACTTTATACGTGGGCCAAAACTTCTGCTTCACTTCCTCAACACATTCTGCCACCGGTTTCAGTTCTAAAAGATTTATACCGAAAAAGAAGCAACACATTGCGGCAGGACCGTAGGAAACTTGTTCTACTAAAGCCTGCGAAATAAATATTCACAATTGTAAATGTTGTAGCTCGTAGCTTGTAGTAAATATTGTAAGGTATAATATTGATTATATCCTTATATCCTACGTGTAATATAATATCGATAGCTTGTAGTAAATATTGTAGGATATAATAGGATGATTATTTCAGGTAATTTATTTAATACGTACTTTGGTAATAGCAGATTTAATATCCGACTTTGGCCAAAAATATGAGGAACATCTTAACCAACAGTAGAGGGTTGGGGCCACGAAGAAACCACCGTACAAACTGAACCTCAATGCTTGTATGTAATTTAATTCTTCATTTCCTGAAATTTTTTGTTGCAGCAAACTTCCGGTAGGCCATATCACCGTGTAAGATGCCATCCCCCGTACGATCGGGTATTTTTGCGACACTTCGCGTAATTTTCCATAGATAACACGCATTCTTTTATCGTCACTGAAATATAAAGAATCGTTATTATCGAGAATATACAACGATCGTGTTAACAGATACGGTAAAGTGTAAATATGTAAAATTCCTAACTGTTACACGAATAAATCGAAGTTACTTTTAAATTTTAGTTGAATTTGTATTCCCGAGAATTTGATCGGTGTCGATCTGCGTATTACATCATTATCTATGTTGAATTTTCAGGCAACTTTCGAATTGCACATCGTGCTTTTTTTGCGGCACGTGAGAAATAATTTCAGAGTGCAAGTGTGGACAAGTCGGCACATCTCGCAACATTTTTATTTGACGATGCGCGAAAATTTCCTTTGGCAGAACTGCATACTAGCAGGAAATGCATATTATTATTCATTTAACAATTTTTTTTATGCATAAAAATAATTTTTTTTCAACTTATTAATTTTATTGTTAAATTTAATCTTTTGTCACTAATTACCATTGCCAAAAAAATTTGGCCGTGGAGGCACTCTCTAAAGTGCCAAAAATCGAAAAATGTTATGTTAACTGTGAATGAGTGTGCAATAGTAATTCTGTGTAATGGAAAGTGTTTACCAAGGAATATGCATTCCTTATACATTTAATAAAGAAGATTTATTTTTTGTACAAATTTTCAACGGAGGTTTTATTTGTTGATTGCATATAAAGCTTCGAATTAACATAAAACAGAAACGGCAAAATATATCCTGAGATTCCACACCTTTTCTTTAGGATTTACCATGCAAAATTTGTTGCTTTCTTTTTAAATGTATTAGTTATATTGTTAAGTTTCATTTTTTGTGGATAATGAACGATAAGTATACATTTGTAAACAAATTTGGTTGTGCAAAATTTCGCCATTTGTTCGCCACAGTTACAGTGGGGAATTTACTGGGAAAGTTCAATATTCGTGTGCATCACGATATGAAATACATTTCTTTAGCAAAACATGCGGATTAGGATGGAAATTTAGGATTAAAAATATTAGATTCCGTCATTTTGACGGGTCCCGTAAATCTAGTGTTAAAATCGCACATTTAATCGTGTATAACTCGTAAACGAATTAACCAATATCGACGAAATTTTCAGCATGGATATAATTTATTCGAACGAATCAAACACATTTCTTAAATTTTCAATACAGGCTCAAAAAGCTAAAAAAATCAACTTTTACTATTTCTTTCACGATTCCGACCAATTCAAACTTCGTTCAAAAATTTTCTACACCTCGTCTAACAAACTAATCCTTCTAACATCTCGATAACGTTCAAGCGATTCGATCTAATTTCTAAAAAGTTATGTTGCTTCAAATAGTGTAGACTCGGTTTTGCTCGGTTAGTGCAATTGTGCGCGCTGTGCAGCGCGCCAAACAAGAGAGCGCGTGCAATCGATTGTTCAGAAATAGAGAAGTTGCGCTTTCTATGTATACATCGTACGTTGTTGGAAAAAAACATTTACCCAAAGGTTTGTTGGTCGACTTGTCACACAGGCCTGATTGTCTCGAATTTATCGAAAAGAAACCCCGATAACCTACCGAGGAACGTGAAACCACTAAAATTCATGATGTAATACTTTCGTGGAACGTGTGAAATGTCTGTCTGTCTTTCTTTTTCTCGCTTTCGGGTTCGCTGGCACGTTCTCTTCGTGCATCGTACCTTCTTCTGATCAAAGGACGAAATGTCGACTGCGTTGCCGCGGTTTGTTCGTTTGAACGTGACGCGAGAAAACTCGCTGCACCGCGGATTCGTATGAGCTAGCAATCTCGCGAGGTTGACACATTTGGAAATGATTCGCTACCACGGAAACACACGCATACTGGCCGAGGTGAGACTTATAAGCAACACGGACGATGACGAAACCGGTCGATCCATTCTTATCTGTCCTTGATAATTTCGTGTCTTTCGCGTGCAGTTTTCCCCGTTAGTATGATATATCACGCGAACGACCACGCGTCGTTCTTGATTGCGTATAACCCGATGGTATCGATAATCTGCCAAATATGTAATAAGACGAACCAGTATGTACACACGCGTGTGACGTCAGTGAAATAAATAAGGTATAGACGGGTCTTAATGTACATTAAAGTACACTCCGGGACAAAAAGATAGCACACCTTGTATTTACCCATATTTTCTGTTGAAAGCTGATTAAGATACGTATTTTCTTTTACTGATAACTCGGAGCATGTCTGTGTATACAATTTACAAAATGTCGTGCACAACGTATACTTTGACAGGATTCTAACACAGAAAATGTAAATATTATTGTTCGCCAGCGGGACAAAATAATAGTGCATGTAGTAAATCTACGCTGTCCAGTTACACTGAAGCTCGCAAATTAAGAACATCAACCCCGGAACATAGTTAATAAAGTCTCAAAGTGGTGGTATAGACACTGATATAAAGAATGTGAGACGTGTTTTACAAAACTGCAAATACATAACACGAAGAAAAAGCCTCGGTTAACTGTGCAACATAAGATGAATCGATTACACTTTGCGGAAAAGAATATTCATATGCAAAAGAAATGGCGAAGAATAATATTTACGGATGTAAAGAGTTTTAACTTGGATGGACCTGATGGTCCGAGTTACTATTTTCACGATATGCGAAAAGAGGAACAGTTTTTGAGTCGTCGGCAAATGGGAGTTGAAAATTGTTGAGGAAATCTTACCCGAGCTGTATTTGGAAATGGCAGACAAGATGGAAATATTGCCAAATTTAAAAAATGTATTCAAGATGAGTGGGAGCAATTAAAGCAAAAAACTATTAAAAAACTCTAGAAATCTTTGCCGAAGAGAATGATGACTGTTATTAAATGTAAAGTAGGAGCCATAAGATATTAAGCATTAAATATCATTCGTTGATTTATTGTTAAAATGTGCTATCATTTTGTCCCACTATATTTCCTTAAAAGTTCTTTTTTTTTTAATAAAATTGTATAGACTGGCGAAATTCAATCCAATTTTATTTGTGTATGTTTATAGAGGTATTTAGCAAGAATGTATAAAAAAACCTTGGTTGTAATGTTAAATAAATAAAAATTATGTTAATTTTAAAGTGTGCTATCTCTTTGTCCCGGAGTGTAGGGCACGATAAGGTATAAGGAATGGAACACGGATGCCAATTAAAAATTCTTTTGTTCTTTTTTTCGTATTTATACAGCACATACAACAGCATCAAAAAAGTGATCTTTTCTTTTTATACAGTGTAAATTATAGATTCTTGGTCTTTTTCGCTTGTACCATATTTTCACTTCTTTGTATTACCCTTAAACGACTACGTATTCACAAACTTAAGTAAATGTCATTGAATGCAATAACGAACATACGATATGGAAAGTATATTATAAAAAGAATATATAAGTATACTGGTATTTATACTATGTATTAAACCCTAGTAACTTATGAACGCGTTATGAACGTGTTCTACAATTTCAAATTTATATAATTATACATAATATACATTTAGATCGGTTTGAACGACTTCAAGCCAAAACTGTGAACATAAGAAAATGTACTCAAATGTTACTAAAAACATTGCTGATTGTAATGCATTATTTATAAAATTATTTCTCTTATATGCAACAATCACTAGTAAACAACATCTTCGTTTTGCATGCATGTAAAGTTAGTTTGTACGCAGTTTGTAGATTACAGAGAATCTGTTGTATGATTTTTTTATTACATTATCCAATAAAGATTCAACAAAAATCGACCATGTAAATATCTCTTTCTTCATTTTTTTTTAAATTCTGTTCTATTTTGTCTATTTCTAATAATAAAAAAATACTGCATGTATCCAATGATCATTATCCACATCCATTCTTTAAAATTATATACATAGAACAGCCTTCAGAAATTGTCAACAAATTTTCAGCGTGATTTTGCACATTATTGGCACTGTTTGATTTATGAACCATTCAGCCATTTAAACTGTACAACCTATAACTCATTTCGCCGCGATATCAAACAAATCACAAATTCCTTCGTTTTCACTAAGGTTGAAGTGATAATCCTTTTCACTAGGTGGTGGACTTAGTCTTACTAACGGTCCGTAAACTGTAATTAAGAATTATAAAATTAGAAGCGCATTTACAATCGCTTACAAGTTTATAAAGTTTTAGAAATTTCTTTACTTACTGTCTGAATAAAATTGATCAAACAGTTCGAAATCCTTTTGAGCAATATCTGAAATTATAATGCATGGTGTGATGATGTTTTACTTATTATGTTTATCCAGCAATAACTTGTATTATCTTACCCAATGTGCTAACGTCGCGAAGAACAATTTTTGCTTCTATTAATTCTGCATCTTCTTCTTCTTCCTCGTCGGATATTACAGGATCTGGTTTACTAGCTCCTTTCGGTGGTCTAAATTTGAAAATTGCTTTATAAATGTCTATACATTTCGTGTATTAAGAGATCTATTGAAAATATTATTTTGTATGATCTATACCAAAAAAATAGATTTCCCTCGATATCTATTTTTCCCCAAGAAAGATCGATTAATATATGCTCTTTGCAGATCAAAAATATTATTTTCCTATTTTCAATGCGAATAGAGCAATTATTCCTTACTTTACATAATTTCATTTACCTTCCCACCCTTCTCTTTGGTTTAACGTTAGTCTCTTCTTTCTTTTCTTCTTCTTCTTTTACCCTTTTAGTACCTTTCGCTTCTTCTTGTAATCTCATTTCTAATATTTTATTATCGTAGGACTTAGCTAATTCTGGTTGAATCATATACACTTTAATTTCTCCTGAACTGCTTTTCAAAAACATTTCATAATTTATTTCTTTTTCCTCCTCCTCGGATATCTAAAAAATAATAGTATAAGTGTACAATAAAATATTACGTAATGTAAATAAACCTGTATATAAACATATAATCCATTTAGAAGACAAAATACCTCCGATATATTTGGTACAGTTAATTCTGTATCATCAGGTGCTTGGATTCCTAATACAAAATCATCGGTAAAGTTTTCCTTTACATCTTCATAAGTGATATACGCATATTTTCTATTAATTAAATCATTTCCTATATTCTTTATACTTTGTTGAATCCATTGAGTATGCATATCTAGCAATTGCTCATGATCTTCCAGTTTCCTAATTTCATCTTTTAAATCGGTTAATTTTTCACCTACTTCTTGAGTGTTGCAACCCGGACCCGCACCTCTATTAATATATTGAAAATATTGTTATTTACGAAACATAGCAATCTATCCTACGATTTAACACGTTGACTGCCATGTCACCCATATGTGGGTGACGAAATTATTTATCCAGGTTTTAGAATGAATTTTTACGTTAATATATTCATTGTACCAAATTAGATTAGGATCTGTAAAATGCAACAAAGTTCGAGGATTACTCAATATCATACATTTAATTTTTTTCAATCTTTATTTCATTAAATAACTTACTTCGATTTTATGGAATTTTTTATATTTCTATTGTGGCAGTCAAAGTGTTAAAAAAAGAAAACGCAAATCAAATATTCCGTTAATGATAAACAATAAAAGAACCTACTTCCATTGAATACTATTTTTGCTTTTCTTTTCTATAAGTCCAATGCCTTCCAAGACATTTGTAATGTCATAAATACGTCTTTTTTGTCGTACTTCTAAAATATCAGCAGCCTGAAATAGAAAGTTCATTATCACATTTTCAGCTGGTAAACTATACTTCGGAACAAAAAGATAGCACATCACATATTTTTTCTTGTTTGATACCGTACACTGAAGAAAATGAATATTTTAATGTGTCAACATTTTTGGACATGTCCATATGCATAATGTACTGAGTATTATCCACAACGTTTACGTCATCAGAATTCTAAATATGATTCTTCGCCACTTTGTTCCGACATTTAGAAGTTTTTCTGCAAATTGTAAGCAGAGCGCCAACGCTCCTTCTTTAACCAAGGTTTCTTCTGCAATTTCCTGCGCATTAAATGCTTGTATTTCACATTAATTGAATCTTTTTCCATGACCCATTTCTAACACTGTACTACGTTCTTTTTATCAAATAAGCACAAATAAACGAAGTACACACTTTGTCAATTAAGTTGTACAATGCATGTATCCACTTCAGGATCTTCTACACAACTGAGAATCGAAAATCTGCAGCTTGTGCTATCATTTTGTCCCGTTTGCGGACCACAACACTTACGTTTTCGTTCCTAGAATTCTGTTGACGTTAATGTCGTGGATAATACTCGGTACATTATACATATTGACATGTCCAAAAATGTTGACATATTAAAATATTAATTTTCTTCGGCTTATGGTATCAAACGAGAAAGAAATACGTGATGTGCTATCTTTTTGTCCCGGAGTGTATATAATCAACATCGAACGTTCTAATTCCTTTTAGGTTATGTAGGATAGCACGTTGAGATATCGAAACTTATAACATATTCGACCTAAAACAGCAAATTAGAATATCCTGCAGAGCGAGCGTTATCTTAATAAAAGGAGTGTTCGATTGGCATCGGAAATGCCGATTTTAGTGTTACTTGTTTCAAAGTTCCCGCAAGCTAGAAATGGCGTGTACACCCGCGACAACTTAACCTAGCAGGCAGGTTAACTTTTTATATCGGAACTTTCACGAATTTACTTACTACTTTCAAATCGAGGACACCGTCCTTCGCTTTCTGCAATAAAGTAACAAAACGAGTTGTTAACAGACCGAGCGACTTTTCGAATCGACTTTGTTGATTATCTGCCATTCTCGAGGTCGTTGTCAAAATTTTCAAAACTCACTATTCCCTTCGAAATTGCCGCAACACCACGGACGCCATCCTAGCTAATACGCAGGAAGTATTTAAATATGAGCGCGTCTCTAGTGTCGATATAGCGTACTCAATGCAACGTAGACATATACATAATAGTCGATTGTTATTCTTCCAATCATTTAATTATTTCTCTAGATTTAAATAACAAAAGTAGAAGAATAAGCTTTACTTAAGATATTTTTAGTATTCGTATACTGTTTCAAGTAAAGTCGTTATTATATCTGATAGCTTTCTTAATAATAGCGTTCACCAATTTGTCAAAATAAATTTAAAAAAATACAGTCACAATACGTGGGAAGATGCTATAAAACAGCTGAAACGTTGGTCTTTAAAATTTCAAAGGTATAAAATATTTTGTACAGTTGAAATTCCGTGCACAATCACAGGTGATACATTATAAGCAGCACACAGTTCTTTTTATCAATTTTATTTAACAAAATTAGAGAAAAAACATCTTGTATCAATATATTTAAAAAAGTGTAGTATTTACAGTAGACGATATCAACTTTCGGATTCATGATATCTTACAATGTGGGTCTAAATTATATATAAATTATATAAGATATAAACAGGATCAGCCTTAAAGGACTAATGACTTTTGTGATTCGTTTTGACACTATGGGAAAATGAATTCATTAGTAACAGTCGCGGCATCAGGACTCGGACTGGAACTAGCCGAACTTAAAGTCTCTTCTTTGATTTTTAAGCTGGACGAATCTTTACTTTTGTCTTTCTCTTTCTCCTTTTCTTTGACTTTGTCTTTATCCTTTTCTTTCTTCTCTTTATCCTTGCCATGTTTATGATCATGTTTATGCTTATGTTTATGCTTGTGTTTCTTTTTATCTTTCTTCTTTTTCTTGTTCTGTGGAAGATAATTTCAAATTTTAATACCTACGTTATACACAAATTATGTAAATACCCTATCGATCAGAAATTATCAATAATATTATTTACTTTGTTAGCAGAGTCATTTTTCTGCTTGTGATCATCCAGTTCTTTTTTAAACATTCCTGGTTCGAATCCTACAGGTCCTGGCGTTCCCGTAATTCCAGGTAACGATGCAGAATTATCACTATAATATTCTGACTTGACTTTTCCGTCGCTATTTACAGAACTCGCTCTTTCGTCCTATTTAACACAGGAAAATACATATTCGTCATAATAATTAAAAAATGGTGTTTGTGTAAATTTGATAATTTTCGATAGTATGTCTTACATTAGGAGCCTGCTTTTGTCGTTTCACTTCGTGGCCATAGTCAACTGAATTTGAAGGTCCTGGAGTATCTCGACAAGGAGAAAGCTTCCTTTTACCCGATCCGCTCGTATTATCCATCTCCACTATTGGTGGTTCGTGTTTTATATGCGGTATACTCGGTTTGATCTGAAATTCATATTATCCATATCGTAACTGGTACATTATGCTGCATAGATCATTGCTACAGTGCTACACGTACATCTAGTTCCGGACTTTGTGGTCCTGCCTTCTTCGGTTTAGTAATAGCAACAATTTCAGGAATAGGCAGACACAATGGACGCTTGGAGCCGTATAAGGTGTAGTACAAGTCGACCAGATCGCAACGTATTTTGGGATCGTGAGAAAGCATACCGCTGAAAAAGTGTACAAGACGTTACCGTAAAAATAGAAAAACAAGTTACACGCAGAATAAATTTGTACGTACTTGATCAAGTTCCAAATACGATCGACCAATTCGGGACGATCCAAACGGTGTTTATGAGCTCTCTCGAATGGCGGATTTTCAACCATAAGTCTGACCAATCTATGTCGTACGCCAGGGTGTGGGTCCATTTCTATCATGTCCAATAAAAATTCCTGGTCTTCCCACTTGCCATCCACTTTTGTAAAATCAACTAACGCTTCTAATGCTGCGATCCTAACATCTGAATCAATATAAAAAAAGTTAGTACGTGGGGAATATTCGTAAGTATTTACCGATAAATGTAATGCGTAATAGTTTATGTACCTATGAATTGTCCATATGCAGCATACGCTCTGAAAATGTTGGGATTGCTCGGAAGGTGACCGAACTTTTGCAATATTCGTATAACCTTCAGGCAAGAAACGCTGACAGTGTACTTGTAACATGGTAATAATTTTTCTAAATTCAAATTTCTCGTAACTTCTTCTAATATAGCTTTGGTATCAACCGACAAAGACTCGGCAGTAATGGCTGTCCTGAAAAAAAAAAACACATTATGTATGCGATTATGTAGAGTAATAACGATATTTCTGTTTAGTATTCATTCATCATACCCTTGTTGTATACTAATTACTGGAGTAACAGTAGCCCCAAGAGCCTCAATTAAAGCAGCTCTGTAATAATTATCCGAGTATCTATTTTTACTGTTGTCGTTGTATTTAAACAAATCCATTAAGAAGGCTAAAACTTCTGGCGGGCATATACCATGAGCATTACGTAGACCTGCCATTGCTACAGGTATAGTCTAAAATTATAATAAGGGAATTACATAAAATATCACAAATAGGTTCTTCATTGATATTAGAAAATATTATTCAAACCTTTTGAAGGAAATAATGTTGAAAATTTTGAAAATTATTTTGTTTAATTATGCGCCTACACGATGCTGAGCCAAATAATTTTCTAAATATGGTCAACATTGCCGGTGGGCCTGCCCATGTTGCAACCATTGCATTTGCTACCTATACAAATAGAAATGATTTGTTGTAAGTATACTGTGCTAGCAACTATGTAGTACGAGTGATTTTAAATTGAAACCACCTTCGTTAAACAGTGCGCAGCTCGTAGTCTAACTTTATAATAACAATGCTCGTTTTCTATGGTATCGTTCAAGGCTAATCGTGTAGGAGGTGTCGCGTGATTTTGCAGTGCTTCTATAGCTTCCAATTGTGCGGTGACATCTCTTTCGTGCCTTAATTGATATTGCCATTGGTAATCAGGTTGTTCAATTTGAGCGGAACGCATAAGCGTCATCTCAGGGTCTAATCTTATCCATAACACCGGAGAATCGCTGTAAATAAAAGAACCAATATTATCGTGGTAGCCTTAATCAAATAATTCGCAGCGCCGTAGAATAATATTTACTCCATAGCGGAAAGATCCATGTCCACCTCTTCCCCGGTACATAGTGGAATTTTTTTCTTTTTATTTCTGCGGCTTTTACTGTGACATGTTATGTCTGCTTTTGCAACTGTCCCTTCAATTTGTAAAGTATGTTTAAAAGTACCGTCTAGTTCTTGAATGTTCACTAGGAGTGGTCCCACATATTTTCTTATTCCTCTTTGATTTGTGGTGTCTTGCCGAATTTCTAACTCCACCGTATTCCTGTAAACTTTATATTAATAAGCAAATACACAAAAGAGCTACGTATGTTTAATACTGAGAATTTTTGACATTACCTTTTCCTATTAAATACAAAACTTAAACTAAATTTCGCGTGTCCACCAGTCCTGACCCACTGATCTATAAACACTGCCATGTCTTTACCTGTTACGGTAAAGATTGCTTTAGTGAAAACATTTGTACTAATTAACATATGAGACCAAAGTCCAGAATCAATCTTTTGTTGGGCAGCATTAGCGGCAAGGGACAACTGTTTATTGAACACCTGTAAAGCAGTAAAATGGATTTCCAATCAATTTGAAAAAATGTAAATGAACAATTGTAATGAAAAAAATAAGACGTACCTGTAGCAACAATTCTTGACCAATTCGATGTTCCAACATTCTAATTACTAAATGCGCTTTTTTACGAAGCACTTCTATGTACTTTGGGGACATTGTATGCAAATTTCTTATCGGAAAATAAAAACCAGGATCCGGAGCTCTTGGCGTAGGTGCTGGTGTATTGGCTGCAATAGGTAACGGAGCTGGTGGCTGGGACGGATCTAATATTATGCCTCCGAACTGTTCTTCATATTTTACAACTTCTTGTAACTCCTAAAATCCTCGGTAACATTAGACCAAAACATTTGATTTTAATAGATGAAAATAGGGAAATCTATTTACCGATTGAACCCATTCTCGATATTCATTATTTCCGAAACACTTTTTTGCATATAAACCAGTTAGATATGTCGAAATACCTTTAGGTAACCACGTGTCCGACCAATTTTGCATGGATATAAAACAACCAAAAAATTGTTCAGCCACAGCTTGAGCCATAGCCTTTTTTGTAATATAAACTTGGTCAATGATCGCGGTCGAATGTAACAGATTCGTGCTGCAAATGAATCACAGTTTACGTTATTTGATCGAATATTTAATCTTGGTATCGTGTTTATTAACTTTACTAACTTTAGTATACTCATTGTGGCATATGCATTGATATCTTCGTCTAATTCGTCTACAAACACTTGCTTGTAACAAGAATATGGATATCTATTCGATAAAGTTTCTTCATAAAATTCAAATGCTTCGTGCATATATTTTGCAGACACTTTCAACGACGGTAATAATTGTGGTAAACAAAAATGTGTCACTTCGTGCATGTATGGATCCACAAATATTTCAAATGGTCTGAAATATAACATATGTAAAAATTATTACGTTCTATATGGATAAAACATTTTACGTTCATTTGAATTATATCTTATTAACTCACAAACTTACCCAACTGCAAGTGCAATGTTCGGTGAACATGCTGGCGTGTTAAGAACGTAATGAAACGTCTTCCTTCTCATATCTGGAGTATATACAACTTCTACAAGATCACCGCAAGATATAGCTGTCATAGAATCGTCAACGGTAAATTCTAATTTCCATGTACATGGTTCGGCAAAACTATCGACACAAGGAAACCACAATCTTGAAGAATTCTCGTAACTGTATGTATACATATGTGCACCCCTCTGAAAGAAATATGTCCACTAAAATACATGAAATCGGCTATCGAATAAGTGTAATATATTCGTTTTACCTCTGCCAAAGTTCCTTCACAGTTCGGCACAACAAAATGTACCCCTCCCTGAGGTTGCTCTAAAGAAAATTCAATACTAATTCTCAAGCTTCTACCTTCGGCAACTAAATGCGCTGCGTCAGGCGGAATTTGAACAACTAACTCTCCAGCATTATTATCTGGATCTACTCTTTGTGCTGCCGCTAAATGCATATTTGAGAAAAATTCCAAGGATCGTCTAAAAAAGTAATATAAATATTTATAACAGAAAAGTGTTATTTATATTTGTTACAAAAATACTTACTGTTTGCCATCTCCTTGACAGATATCCAGAAACGGATCAAAATATTGAAATGGTGCTTCGTATGTGTCGTTTAAACATACTCTATAAATTCTGCATTGTTTCGCATTCAGTTTCACGAGTCTTAATGTATCACGAAGTGGAACAATTGTTAGTTCAACAAAACCCTGTACATGAAAGATGTGTTTATGGTACAGCAGCTCGAAAAATCTTTTTTAGAAATAATCGTGATACTTACAATGATACTCTTCCTTTGAAAACTTATGCCTGTAAGGCTCAGTATTTGGTGAGCCGTAAAACAGAAAAAAAAATCAATAACTACTAATATCTTGTTAAACTAGATAGAATACTAAGAACAGATCTTATATTTTGTAAACATAACCTAAACGTGTAAACAAAACTACGTTTAAATGATATATTTACGAGTTATTAAAGCATTTATTAATATACGATACGAGTGTAGTTATATCAAATTATATTCGCATAAACATCAACACTAATTAGCAATTATTGGTTACAATACGAGTTTCTTGAAGATACTTATAATTTATATGGTCGGCTATTATCGGCCGTTCTTTCCTTCTTCATGTTTCCATTTATGTGATTTCATCAATTGGAGTAACTTATTTGCGTACTTTGTCAGAATTCGTTCCATGTAGAAATATTATTTTTAATGTTCAAACACATATTTACGAGTCAAACTTTTTAGGCGAACACTAAACATTCAATCATTCAATCACTGGTTATGGTCGCAGGTAGGGAAATCGAGGGGAATACAGTTATCCCCTATCCGCCATTACCGGGTTGGTCATGACGCTGGCGCAACGCGATTGGTTTTATGTCGGTCGTTCGACTGTAGGCACGCGGGAAATTTAAATTAACTGGATTTAATATTCTTATTTCGTGTCAATATCTAATAATTAAAAACCCGTTCAAGTTGATTGATAATGTAACATTTATTAATTTCGGTTTTCTTAGTATTTACATTAACTAACAAACAATAAAAATATGTACTATATGTTTATAATTTCAGCCTCTTCAAACATAGAATCGAACTTGCTGAGAATTGCAAAGTTTCATCAAAGTCGATGATCGACAATTGGATGATGTTCCTTTAAGGGGGCCGGCAGGCGTTTGTACATGTCTTTGCTACGTCTGTATGGAGCCTTTTTTCGATACGAATACTAAATCTCTCGAAATCAAGAGAATCTCTCAACGGCAGCCATCTTGTGACGTCATACTTGCTTCAGAATTCGAATTTTCTGCCGAATATTACAAATTACTCCAAGATGAGGTAGAAATTCGCAATTTCGGCTCCATACAGACGTAGATTGGACTTTTAGGAAACACAATTGACCACTTCTAAACTGCTCATTGCAATATTGAAGCGACAGTTTGTCTAGATTTTGACCCTTGCATACGTATATGGATTTCAAACCATGCCGGCCCCCTTAAGAAACTGCGCATGGGGCATTAGGGCAACACTCGTATCAATAGGTTTCCACATCACCCATGGGGTACTATTGTCAATGCGTTTTTTTTTTTTTTTTTTGTAAGTGGTATCCCCTGTAGGCCTACTCCACTATGTCACATGGAAAATAATTTTTAATTTTGTTGTCAACATTTTTATCAGATTAGCAAAGAAGATTTTCTCGCACGTTTGGTCGTGCTAGGCAAATCGGAAATGTTGATGGGTAAGCTGGTCGTCGATGTTCGTATCGCTGACAATAACGAGGAATCTTTCAGTAATGTGCGCTGATCCGTTTTAATGTTACGCATTTCTGTAGACAGACTTTCGCACAAATAAGTCGACCCGAACATCGAGAAAATTCGGATCGCAAAACTTCTAAGAACGGGATACGTCGATTCTTCCAATGTCTTGAAGATTTCAGATCCTCTCCCTTCCTTCGTTTTCAAAGAAATGTCGTTCTGAAGATCGCACAATTCTTCTCGACACTCGAGGTTGTGCTCTTCGATTCTGGCGGTGAGGGGATTGTCAAAGAGAATTAGATCATTTCTAAGCGAGTCAAAGTCGATGAAACGCTTGTCGAAGTGATCTACAAATGAACGGAGAATATGAAGATGATCATCGAAATCGCACTTGGTGCCAAATTCCTCGAAAATTAACTTACAAGAGGGAAAACAGAGGGAAAACAGAGGGAAAAAACTTTCTTGTTCTGAACTTAAATCATTTTGAAAAAGTATCAGCATTCTGCGAAAAGAATCGACAAGTCTGCATAAATTGGAAATACTTTGGCCGGGCGTTCGCAAGCTTGAACTTAAGGTACTTAAATGGGTAGTTAGATCAACTATAACTGAGAGTTCGCAGAGGAAACTCACATCTGTTATGAAGCAGGAATATTCTTCCAAATTTAAAATTGGATGTTCTTGCAAGAAAAAGATGATTTCTTTCCTTAGACCAAAAAATTTATTTAAACAATCCGCTGCACCGAACCAGTGTACTTCATCGTGTACAGGAACATCGGTGTAAGCAGCGTTGCGCGTTTCAAGTAGTTCTATAAATTTCTTGTGAGACAGAAATTTAGTTTCACCTCTGATGGCATTAATTATTTTATTTACCTTTCGCATGGCGAAAGATAATTTTTTATCTGTTCCACATAACGCCTCCTGATGTATAATATAATGTATGATTGGGAACTTTAAATCACGACTTCTAAACTGCGCACATAGTCCTTTCGTGGCTTTTGCACCATCAGTTACTACTGCAGTGCATTTGGAAAAATTAGTTTGAAATTTTACAAGAGTGTTCTCGACTGCATCGAAAACGTCTACTTCTGTTCCTGCGTTGTGCAAAACTGCAAAGTCCAGAAGTTCTTCGACGTACGAAAAATCATTCTGTACAATTCGAGCGAAAATGCTCAATTGACTTGTATGCTGGTTATCAGTGTTCTCGGTCAGACACAATGAGAAATAACGACATGTGTCTAAAAGCGCAGTTAATCTATCTTCGATAGAAGCACCTATGTCCAAAATTCTGGACCTGACAGTTTTACCAGTAAGTGGGATGCTCGCAGCTTCTTCGAGTGTTAAAGAATTCCCAAACAATTTAACCGCTTCGATGAGGCATTTCTTTATGAAAATACCCTCAGTGAATGGTTTACCTTCCTTTGCTATTAAAAGCGAAATAGCATAAGAAGCATTGTGAGCTTTCTCCGACAGAGATGTAACACCAGGAATATTCGTCGGACATTCCTTATACACTAACTTGAGCCCTTCTATCAAGCTCAATTTTTCACAATCTTCATACGAAGCGTATTGTCGTGAATGATGACACAGAAAATGCTGCTTGATTAGGGACATTCTTACTATCTTAGCCTCCAATCCGCAAATAAGGCATATCGTACGATTACCAATTTGGGAGAAAAAAAAGTTTGTTTCCCATTCCGGATTGAAATTTTGACAATACGTGTGCACTCCATACATCTGATTCTCCATGAATCTGATTCGAAACTGAAAACTCTTGGAATTCTTGCTAATCTTGAACGTCTTGACTGTTTGAAAGTCTTGAAAGTCTTGAAAATCTTAAAAGTCTTGACCGTCTTGGAAGTCTTCTAAGTTTTAAAAGTCTTGATAGTCTTGATTGTCTTGATCAATCACATCCCCTCGCGGCAAGCTGGTGAGAGTCTCTCTGAGACGCGACCAAGGTATGCAACAACAAGAGGCATATGACATTCTACAACTTGTACACATACAACACTTCGAGTCATTCATTGTCAGGAATGGAATATTGCATGGTTTTTCCGCGCATGCGCGTCCAAAAGCAGTAACGTATTTAGGTATGCATATTGTGGAGAAAGTAGTGGGGCACTATTATTAGCGGGAAAGTATCGGAAAGGTTAAGGACGAGACAAACATGCTACGAATTTTTAATAAATTATTGTTAACATTCGATTGGTATATACACACTATACATTCGTTTTTCAAAATCGAATCATAGCAAATTTTGCGAAAATATGTGGAGTGATCATGGTATCCCATTTTAGCCAAATTTTTTACTTTACTGACGTCGAAATTGTCGCGCATGCGCGGAAAAACCATGCAATATCCCATCCTTGGACCATATATCTAAATAATGGTCTAAGACAGGCTTTGGTTTTGTAGGCACGCGGGAAATTTAAATTAACTGGATTTAAATCATTAAAAGTGAGTATTTTATATTACTTCATAAAAATAAGAAGAATGTATCTATCCAAGTTTTCAGCCATTTTTTAAATAATATATAGCTAAGGAAATAAGTTCCTCGATAATCGTAAATTAAAAATATTAGAACCCGTCATTTTGACGGGTCCCGCAAAAGTAGTGTTAATGGAATGACATACTTCTACTTCATTTTAATGGATATCTAATTAATTGAGAGTAATAATGTACACGTACATCGAGATAAATGACTCGTAAATATAAAGTACAATAAAATTAAACAAATATATAAACGGTCGGCAGGATTTAAACAGTGGTGATCCGTGTGGAAGCATGGTACGTTACCACACGTCACGCCGGCTCTTGTTGTGCCGTTCAAGCTAATAATACAAGAATATTGTAATAATATAAGTAACGAAACATTAATATCTCGGAAGCTATTGGGTATCTGCGCTTATAATGCGGTATATTCGTAAACAGGAAAACGAGATTTATAAGCGTTCAAAGTTTCAACAAAACCTTGTAAGTGTCGCCTCTTGTTGTATTCCTACTCTTTGGTTATGTAGCGGTAGTTCAGAACAGTTCAGGACTCGCAGGAAGAGTGCGATATGATACGCAAACGAATGATCCGAGTTGATCCGAGTTCTCGATAGGATCGTGGATGTAAACTATAAAAATCATCAGCTGCTTGAAGTTGTTTTAATAGTTCTTATACTATTATCCGATGAACAATATCTTCAAGTAATTCACTATTGTGTAAATATCTGAATTTTACAAATGGATGAAACGCAATTGGACCTAATGTGAGTTATTTCGGAATAATATTTTAATCAATTTAAAATAGAACAATATTTTCATCGAATATTATTCTTAAAATATATTATTATCCTCCGAAAGTGTTAGAATATAAAATTAAAGTTTAAGGATCATTAATTCGATAATGTGCATTGTTTGTTTCTGTCAATCGTGTGTGACTCTTGAGGAATTAGTTTATTCTCGATGCAAATTACTTTTTTCCAGACAAGAGAAGCTTGATACAGCCGATGCAAATTTACCTGCTGTAACAGCCAGCTTAGAAATGCTCACAGTAGACACAAATTTGCCACATACAGGAAGAAAGAAGGCGCTCAGAAGGAAAGCATTGTGCATCAATCCTACTCAAACTCTTAGCGAAAGTCTTAATAGAAGGTATAACTATTATTTGCTATAATATATCTCGAGCATTAAAGCGCTCGAACTACTCGATTGCACAAAATATTTATGCGTGTTCTTAGATGCAGTTTAAGACCAAGAAAAAGAACCAGTGCCGAAATGGAGAAACAGAACAAAACACAAGAAGGAGAAGTAGATGTTAAAAGTTACTATTTAAATAAAAATCTGAAACGCAAATTAAACACTCTGGAAACGATTTATGAAGAAAAAGACGATGGAAATGAAAATAGTAGATTCATGAGCGTGAAAAGATATAAACGTATGATACAATTTCAAGATAAACCTTCAGATTATAAAATAAAGAAGAGAAGAGCAAAAATTAAGAATCTAATCAGTTTCAAGCGGAGATGCGCATCTATGCAAATGTTGCTTGACAAACTTAATAGTATTACAGCGGAATCTCCTGCGAAGATTAATAGCGAGACAAAATGATAATATACAGAGGTATTGAAATGTACAATGCAGGATAAGCTGTAATGAAAACTATTTATTGAGATAATCTTTCTTTTCGTAATGAAAGTTCACTTTTTACTTAATTTTTTGTATAATTACATTAATGTATATGCGTGAAAAGCGCATATAAGAGTACTGTACACGGATGAGAAGGAGGCGTGCAGAATGGCACAGGGGCAAGAGGAAACCCTACTTGTTCCTAATTTGATTAGTTGACATTGAAACTTCTACCACTAGTAAAATTAAGTGTACCTAATAACGAATCAGGCGCACAGTCTTTCCAGCTGCGTTCTTCACAGCTGCGGACAACACTTACAGTAATATACATATATATATATAGTAACGTTGCTGTATTAATGAAAGGATCAACTTTTGCAACGTATTTTCTTTTTAAGTAAAGATGTAATATCATTTGTATTACATATACTCACTCTGTAAGACAGGTATTATTAAAAAACATAATTTTCTTCATTCGTGATGTTCATACAAATATGATATTAAATTTCTTTTTTACATATAATACTATCTTAACTGTACTTCCTTTAATGCATTTATATTATTTCGTATTTTGTAAATTTGTTTTGTATTACACTTTTCTAATAACATACAAATGTGCATCTTCTAAGTGCATTGAAATACATCTTGAATAACAATAAAGAAACTGTTCAAGACACATGTAAAATTACATAAGCTGAAAAAGACTGATGAAATAAACAAATGTTCTAAGTATGTATTCATTTAGTATTTTACATCTATTGGAAATGAAAATATAATAGTAATAATTATGATGTATTCTTTCTTATGTATGTACTATATTTTTTATCATAAATGATGTACAATTGTATTTATAGCGTCAAAATATTATAGTTTCATAAGTGCATAGTATAAAAAATAATAAAATCTAGTAAGTATTTACATGGACGGAGTGAATATTGAGATATTACTATAACATCGATAACGCCACTTTTTGTTATGTATTATCTATATTTACAAAGCATTCTATTGAATGTTTGTCGCACCCAACATACTCTCTAAGCATACCTTTAACTTCTTCGTACTCTTTGCTATCAAGTTTAACACACGCGCACCTGGATTGTTGCGATCCAGGAGATTCAAATAACATTCTTGGTACACCGATCCAATCTCTTGCTATTCCACCACTAAAAAGAATCAATTAAAAAAACTTTGATAAAAGAAAATATTTCTTCAAAATCTATTTACCTTTTTTTAGTACACCATACTCGACTTCCAATGTCTGCATTCCATTCTATATTGCATGGAGGGAACATCCTTTTCCTATGTTCCTCGTTTAATTCTAATTCTTTAGCTTGCTTCAACATTCTTCGTATATTATACGTTTCCTTGGTTGGACCACCATCCTTGTGGTAGTATCTGCCACTTAGTTTGCCTATATCAGAGGGAACATACTTCTGATGTCAGAAGTATTTATGAATATATTATGAATTATAGCCAGCCAACCTTTGTAGACATAGTTGTCTTTATAAAATTTGACCCAGTCATTTAACGCTTTGATCTTCTGTAAAGATAAGGAAGAAACATCATCTGTTAAGCCTTCGTCATTAAATTCGCCTGTGATAAAAGCTAATGATGCATCTCGACCTACAAACGTGTTTATTAAATACACATGACAAAAAGTATATGTGATAAATATATAATCGCATCATAATTTATACCAGTGAAGACGTGATAAGTAGCTCCAGGACCATAATGTTTCGCGCCTTTTGTAACATCGAAAACTTGCCCTAATATCGAAATGTATAAACCATCTTTTAAGTTTGTATATTTCCCGAGTTCATTCTGCGTGAATATTTTCTGATCCACGTTGGTTTCTGAAATTGAATTCACGTTTCGAACCGATGTGAAATAAATATTACCGATAATATTTATTCCCTTTTGCAGAAAATCATCTAATTGTATGTTGTTCAGATCACCGTGCCAGTATAGGAGATATACGGATATAAATACTGGAAACAAGCAAAGATACTTGGAAAACATAGTATGGTTAAATAATACTTTATTCGTAATCGACTTTCTACATTCACGACACAGACACTTTCAGACGTAAATATTGAAATTAATAACCGAAGAAATCGGCAACAATCAAATCTATATAATTGTTTCAATATTTCGGCCGAAAAACATAAATAATTCTTCTAAGAATGCTCTGTATACATTCATGCGTATCCGACGCAGAACGCAGCGTTCCGAACGCGAAAGGCGGGTCATATAAATACTTTTTAACACATCGATCATTATTTCTCTACTCGTAACGTAATATTACATCGAATTCTTATAACTAAGTGTACACATGTAACCGCGTGTACTTATACGTACACATTTAATAACTAGGATACAATCCTGAAGTATAAATTTTGAAGTTACATCTGGCAACGTAAACAACAAACAAGTAGCGAAAACGTGCGTTCCATGTGTTCATGTGTTCCACTTCGAAAATGTGAAACGCATCAGTTTTCGTAAAACATTATACCGAGGGGAAAGAAAATAGCGGACAAAATGGTTTCACGTGAAACATTCGAACGGATGAATTTCACCGCTACCTCCTCTGCCAAGTTGGCATATATATTTTATCTCCTCGTTTGCTTCGAGTAGTCGGTGCGTGCCTTCATCAATCCTTCACGACAAACATCATTCGAATGTAATGCGCACCGGCGTGCGCTCGGCGTGCGCGTGTCTCCTTATTTTCGTTCTAGGTGCTCGCTGGAAAAAGGAAAAAATTGCTGAAATTTCTGCGGTCCTACCGACACATCTTTTGCGCTAGCGTAACAACTCTCGAGCCTTTCCCATGGGAACAATAATCACGGACACTGTCGCGCATCGAACCTCTTCTTCCTTTTTATCAGATGCGCGACAGACGAGTCGTTCTATGGGACTTTGTACCGAGAGCGGCATCAAAGGAAAGAGATTAGGAACAGGTATGTGCAATTAGAATAAGGATTGCGCACGGAGAGGGGAGCGGGACAATGCACGCAGGGCGGAAGTGAGAAACCACTCGTTGCAAATGGCAGACGTATGATACCGTCTACTTAGTTTTCTGGTGTGTACCCGTGGCAGTGGATTTAACGATTCGAAGCGTGCGGTGCGTGCGTTGTGTCGTTCGGCAGGATCGGACGTTGTTGCGCGTTGTATCGTTCGTAATTAAGATATTCAACAGCGATGGCGAAACTGGTGAACGTTTGGCGGGACGATGACCCGGTCGATTTGACGCGAAGACAAATGCCGTTGATTGTTGATGAGAATCTCACGGTGAGCATAATTTCCGTCGGATAACATTCCCAAGCAGAATTTATTCGCCTGTCGATAAACTAACGGCCCGACAGGACTTACGTAATGGCATTCTATGATATTTCTGACTTAACCTAAACGTGGCTACGAATGCATGCCTATCGCATAACTAATCAGGAGTACACTGTGTTTAATAGCGGTTCTACGCTTAACAATCGTCGATGGCTGACAGTCGAACGTGATTCACGCTTCTACGAATCAATAGTAGCCTTTCGACCATCGTTCGTTCTATTATTATGATTTTGAACTCGCTTGTTTCTTCTCTTGCAAAAATAAAAAATGTCAAACGTCGTTCCTCTTTTTTTTTTCTCTTAAAGCATCGATTAGATACTATGCAGCGAACCAAACGATAAGTTGAACAATAAAATTATCAAAGGTTACGATGTAGCACGTAGAACAGTATAATTCTGATAAAACCCATTGTAATATTTTTTATATTTAATATATATTATAGAAATAATTTTGACCTCTTGTGTAGCTGACCAGGGATATAAAGGGTTTTTATTATTAGTATAAAATAAGTAAAACATATATAACTTTGTTAGTCTATTTTAAAATAACATTTGAATCTATCGTCTGACCGAACCAACATCAGATTTATGATTTGATATTATAGAAATAATTTTGACTTCTTCTGTAGATGATTATGGATATGAATGGTTTGGGAGCAATCTGTGATAACCCGTTAGTACGTGGTAAACAGCTTGACGAATTTACTAAGAAATTGGATATGCTTACAAAGGAGGAAATTAAAGCATCGTTTAAAGTAACGTGCAAGGATATGCTTGCAATTCTTGGTCAAGCTGTGCCATGTATTGGTTGCAGAAGAAGGTAAATAAACTGTGTGATGTATATACGCATAATAGTCATAAAATAAACGTCGCTCTCTGTATTATTCGGAGCTGAAAAGGAGTCTCCAGAGATAACACAGGGGCGAGGGGAGTTGCTTGCTCTGTATGCTTGACCCTATCACCAAGGCTTTCATAGTCCCAACAATAAAATTTAGGCGTCGACGCACTACACAGTAGGCGAGAGTCATGCAGTACCGACTGCTCCGAGTTTTCTTCTTATATCTTAGGCTAGAGACGGTAAAAATTAGTAGATCTTTTAGTCTAAACGATTAATAATGTTAAAAAGGACATTTAGATGTTACAATACGCATTTTTATTGAAATTTTACCTATGCAAATAATAAAACAATTGAATATTATTTTGTTTTTTTGTTGAGTCTTTCCTTATTTCCTTTTCTCAGTTGTTTTTTCTGATTTCGCAACTCTTCTTTCTTCTGCTTTTTTACTTTTTTGTTTTTCGCAGCATTCTTTCTGCTTCTCTTGCTCTATAGTTTCCTTTTGCTTTCCTTTTCTCCACATTTATTTTTTCTTCTTCTATCTGCATTGAATCTTCTTGTAAATTTACCCATTCGAGCAGTTAAATTTACACATTCCCTGGCTCGAATTGCTCGGAATGGATCTCCCAATGTAGTTTTTGGGACATTGAAAGTCTCAGCAGCATTCACGTTCTCCTATGAAATGTTTTAAATGATGGTATATAACATATAAAGAAAATTTCAAAACAGGGACTGTTTACTATACTTAATAGACCAGACATAGTATGCATAATGGAACAGAATCGTTTACTTACCTGAGAAACAAAATATCAGATATAGAACTTTTAACACTGGAAATGTCAACTTACACGTTTAATGTGTCAGAACAGCAAAACCAATGGAACGAGCAATATGGGCTGCATTCATTTGTTTTGTTAAATAAAATGCGGCCATCTGACCGAGAAAGCCAATAACTAATTTTGTTCGGTATTGTACACTGGTCGGTACTGCACGACTCTTAGGCAATATTTTGCTATAGCCGAAAATACTTTTCAAGAGACTTCTATTCAGCTCTGAATTATTCGACGTATTGAATTGTTCTATTTTGTGTATTCAGCGTTGAAAGATTGTTCTACGACCTTATGAAATCAGGGCATCCAGCATTAGATCCTTTGATAATCACACCTGAAGGTTTACTATCGATAAAAGATGATGTTCTAGAATCACCGCAGTTGTTATGTACAATGTTGCAAGGACATAGGTAATGCTGTTGACAATGTAATGTATTTATTACCAGTATGTGAAATCTAAAACAATTTGATTTTTATATAGCACCAGGTTAAATAGTTTAGTTGAAAGACAACCTAGAAGTAAGAAGTCAAGGAGATGCGTATTGCACTCATTGGAAATTCAACGAATGAGGCCATTGCCAAGCGCGTGGAGAGAAGTATGGGATTGTATGGAACTTCCATGTCGACAGGAGCTTGCTCTGATTGAAACTGATACTCTCGATGCCACCTTGGACACGTATTTACGTAAACATCGGTAAGATCATAAATATCATGTTTAAGTTACATGCGATTGAAATTTTCTATTGTGTACGCTTTTGTAGATTCTGCGGAGAATGTCGAACGAAGGTGATATTAGCATCTTCCTTGTTGACAACAGAACCGGAGCCAGCAAAGGAAACTGGTTACGTCGCTGCCCTGTACTCTGGAATTAAACGTTGCATACAAGATAGACATGTACATTTACCTACTAGCACAGATTATATTAATACTTTAATTGGTCGAGCTCAACCGGAACTCATGGGCAGGTACGTAGTTATGAGAGTTTACTATCAAAAAGTTTCTATCAAGATTTAATCAGTTTGGGACACGTGAAATTACAGGGAACGGCATGCAAAAACATTAGAAATTGCTCAGGAAGAAGTACTAACGTGTTTAGGTATATGCGTTGCCGAACGATTGCATAGAGTTCATCGACGTTTGAGGGAAGAAGAAACTGTGTGTAAAGTGTTAGCCGCCGTTGCGGTGGATGCATTGTCCAGGAACTTTGAAGTATAAACAGCGAATTTAATACCCGGTGTGCACTAGCAAATGAATTTTGTACATGGTCAAATGATTCTTTACAGATGGCCGTAGAAGTTAAGCAGGGTATCTCTCAATTAGAACTTCTTTATGAAGAATTAACGAGAGAAGAAATAGCGAAGAAACAACGGCGAGAAAAGTTACGTTTAAAACGCAAGAAGAAGAAAGAACGTCGTTACGAAACAGAAGAAAAGGAAAATACGTGCGAGGTAAGCTGCCCGTCAGCATTGAAATTTATGAAACTAGTAAACGTGTTTGGTTATTCGTTTAATTGTATGCGTATAGTGTTTAAGCAAAAGGCAAAGTGGTAGCTGCGAAACACAGTGCGTTTGTGCAGATTCGAAATCCACAACACAGAATGTAGATCGACATAAGGTATTTACTTGCTTGAGGTGTGCTAGAACCCGAAAATATCGCATATATACTTTTTACGTTACTTTACATATACTTTTTCAGTTACAAGTATTAGATCCTAAAAATGAGGGACCACCTACGTGTAAATGTCCAGACTGCACAAAAAAGTCATCATCTAGTATATCACAGTCGCAGAGTCAGACGCAGCTAGCATTTCCCAAAAAAACGTCGAACCTACAAAAGAATGGTGTTAAGAAAGATTCGTCTGAGTCGAAGTCGAAATTTACCACAAATCAAACGAAAAAGCATAGCACTCCCGTTAAGAATCTTTCCGAAGAAGAATTATTCGAAGCATGCGAGTCGTGTAAGGTAATGATACAATGTATCAGTACATGTTCTATGCATGTTTCAACGTTACTTGTAAGATTTATATCTCGTTCAATACGCAGGATTGTTCGGAGAAAATGGAAGACGATGATTGGCACAGTCTAGACGACTGTAAACACCCAATGAGTAAAGACATAGTACATGCTTGGATAGGAAAACCAAGCAAGAGATATATGTGGATAGAAATGAAAAAACGTTTTGAATTGTCGATTTCAGAGAGGAAAAGTCGTTCTTCGAGTGAACAATCGTCGCAGGATTGTGGTTATTCTTCGGAACACAATATTAGTAGTTCTTCTCTTCCTAGTACACCAGAAGGATCAGAAGTAGCCTGTAGCGATGGATGTTGCAACCATGAAAGAGATTGCCACGACATACGACCATCTGATAAACTTATTCATTCCAATTCTAGCATCTCGTTATTGAAGGAGAAGGGCGGCTGTCTAACACTTACACAGATGTTAGAAGTGAGTGTTTAATGGTCTATATACATATTCTATTTCCGTTTTCGTTTGTAACGCAATTTATTTGTTATCAGGAGTCCCATTTGTCAGATGACGAAGAAAAAGAAAGTTATATTCCAGCGGAGGAAGTGTTGGAGTTTAAATCGCGAATGTGCCAAGTTCTTGAAAAACGACAAGAACTTCGTCAAACGCTTAGAAAACGTTTCGCTATCTTATGCAGCCATCATAAACCCTTTACCATTCCTAATTAAAAGTTTCTACTAGGTACAGTTACTTGATAGAAAACAATCTTTCTTTTTTTACATTGATTTACTGCCAATAGAGACACACGAACGCAATAGATGTATTTTGGATAATTGTTATTATTGGAGGACAACCTTCCTGTGTGAATAAAATATCGTTGGAGATGTACATCGTAAGAACGTCATATGATATGGTTTATTTGCAAGCAGTAAACTACGTCTAATAAACTAGAAATATCATGAGAATGATTATGCCTTGAATTTTGTTGTTTCCTATGCAGCTCAATTCAAAAGAAATAAAAGACAACTTTGTAGATGAAAATATGTAATTATAAAGGAATTAGATTGAAAATATAATGTCGATTAACTCTGACAACTGGCATAAATAAGAATGTATAACATCAGTGTTCAGGGTTAAAGGATCCTTATTTTTCTTCATGCTTATAATTAAATACAATACATAACTCGTGTGAGCATGTATTTATTAGCTAGAAAATTTTTTAATCCATTGCATGTAATAAACAATTGTATAGAAGGTGATTTTCATTAATTACTACATACTTTACAAGAGTTTTATTTTTGTGGAAGTAACTGCTTACTTTCTAACAAATTGAACGTAAATGTTGTAATAATTATAATATATTATATAAAAATTATTATAAAATAGACATCGCATTCCACATTATTTCAAAATTATATTCTCTCTTCAATTCTATATAAAAAATCTGATTTTTTACAAAATATATATTACATCAGTTTCGTTTTTATATTATATAAAAATATGAATATTAAAGGCATTGTAATCTTAGCATAAGTCAACAAACGCTGTTCTTATCTAAATTAACAGGATTATGCATATACGTTCGACTCTTTTTTTTTTCTTTGTAGATACAACGTATGTATTAATTAATGTACACGAAGGAATGACTAGTTCATATTATGTTGCGTGTAATTATGCTTCTTCTCACGATATATGTATATTAGTTCAATATTTTCTCATTCATCATAGCCTGCAACGCACAAGCATGCATTCGTTCCTCCAAAACCAAAAGCATTTTTTAGAGCTACACGTCTTGATGCTGGTTCCCAATCTTTTTTACAATTTGGGGCAAAGTTCAAGGGTGTTTCTGTATCCAGATTCTGTAAATTTAATGTTGGTGGTATTACACCATGTTTGATGGCTAAAATAGTGAACGCTGCTTCTAGATTTCCCGCTGCGCCTAACAAGTGACCGTGAGCCCCTTTTGTACTAGAAACAGTCACGTGTTTACTATGTTGCCCCATAAATGATTCTATAGCTTTCAATTCGATAGCATCACCTAGAGGGGTGGAAGTTGCATGCGCACTGATGAAGGTAATTTCTCTGGCCTCTATACCAGCATCTTTCACAGCTCTATCCATAGCTAATATGGCACCGGTGCCATCTTCGCTGGGTGCAGTTAAATGCGTTGCATCGCCAGACAAACCGTATCCCAATACTTCTGCATAAATCTTAGCATTTCTTGAAAGCGCATGGCTCAATTCTTCCAATACTAATATAGCAGTCCCTTCTCCCATAACAAATCCATCTCTGTCTTTGTCAAACGGACGCGACGCTTCTGTTGGGCAATCATTTCTTGCAGTGCTTAACGCTCTAAGTCTACAGAAAGCGGCTATAGCAAGAGGACTTATGCATGCTTCTGCTCCACCGCAGACCATTACAGATGTTTGTCCGCCACGGATGAAACGAAATGCGTCACCTAAATATTAAGCGTATTAGTTGCTCGATAGTTTAATCAAATTATTCATATTCATTAAAATGTTTACCGATCGCATGCGCTCCGGTTGCACATGCCGTCGATACAGAATGGTTTGGTCCACGAAAACCGTATTTAATGCTAATTTGTCCTGCAGCCATATTAGGCAAAATTCTGGGTATAAAGTAGGGGCTGACTTTGTTGTACCCTTTCATTAGCGCTTCGTATGTTGTACACACATCGACTAAATCTATCATTCCAACTCCTACTGCTACACCTGTATCTTGCTTGTCCATTTCATCGGTCGGTTTCCATTTCGCGTCTTCTAATGCCATTTCTGTGGCTACCAAAGCATAAGCACTGGCAGAACACATTGTACGTAACTCGCGGCTCGAGAATAGCGACTGTATGTTCAATTCGTTAGGCCCGTTTCCTTTGGGTATTAACGCTCCTGTCCCGGAATAATGAAATATCATTAATGTACATAGAGAAAGTAGAATTACGTTAATATGTGGAAGGATATGAACATTTTATTGGAATCTTACCAATTTTACAAGGTAGTTTATTATAATCTGGATCGGTCAATTTGATAACACCAGACTTACAGTTAAGAAGATTATTCCAGGAGTTTTCCACACCTACTCCCAGCGGACACACTATCCCCATTCCTGTCACCACAACCCGCCGCTTGCATCTTGCAGCGGTTGTTAATGTACGATTAACACCAGCAAGTGGACTTAACATTTTACCGGTACGGTGAGAATGTTTGTTACAAAGTACTATACTTTCAGGTTAGGAATGGTTAAATTATCATTTGCTGTAAACAAGTATTCGACCTTCTTCGTAGAATACTAATGTCCATCGACTTCATCGTGAAAATAATAATTAAAAATAACGAAGTGATTCTAAAACTTTATTAAAAAATCTGTCATAAAAACAGTTCTATTCACATGTGTAGTTCGCTCAGGACCCGATCCAATAATATGGCGCTGCAACCTTCAGTTTCTCATTATGCACTTACTTTTCACTCTGACTTTTCCACTGATACGTATCACTTGTATATCATACGTATTACTTGTTTATAAAGTAATTAATAAACGTATTTCAGTATTATTATGAATCTAATTTCATTTACCGCTTCTCATAAAACGCAAAAAAACACATACCTCCACTTCCTTCATCTATAACAGTGAAGTAAATGATAATAATGTTTAGAAACATTTTTAAAATTACTATTCACTTTCTGTGAACTTGAATAATCATTACTTCTGTTTCTTTTATACTATTTTTATATATTTATTTCACTATTTTCGTGAATATTATTTTTTGCAACCAGTTTTTTTTTATTTTAGCGTTCATACAAGTAGTTCGTAATTTCAAACTTCGCGCTAATTCTGTTAGTACACCGGTGCTTAATTCGCGGCGCTGGCATGTAAAGCCAATTTCAATTCGCTTCAAATTCTGTACGGCCTTCTTATGGGAATCTCGTATCCATAGTATATATATATCAGTGATGCACTTTTCACTGTGATTTTTCATAACATTAATCTCGTACCTATATGCATTCTGGAACAAAATGGAAATGATCTAATGTCACTCATAAATCAATCTCTAGTATGCTACGATAAATTGCAAATGATTTACTTTCGAACATAATGTTCATTGTCATTATTTTCTGTTTTGAAAAAATTATTATTAGAAATTATACTACATATTCTTGTGGTTGTCGTATCGGCACGTAAAGAATTGCATCAATTTACTATTCGATTTCGTAAGATTTAATTAATAGTTATAAAATAGTATTTTGTCCAATTTTAAGAATTTCTGTATTACGGTACCATTATAATGTATTTCTCACATAAATTAAAAAAGTTATAGTTACTGAAGAATATTTTATGACTACTCTAAAAATTTTCACAATTTCAAGACAAAATTTTAACAATTTTATATTGAAAATCTGACGACCGAATATACAGTATTATACTTTTACAAAGGATAAAGATAATTGCGTGTGTTCTAATCTCTGCTTTGTGCCTTTCTTGATTCTGAGTTTCATTTATCGACTGAATATATGATTAGAAGTACAATCGTGTTCCTTGATTTCATAAAAATTTTGATATGATTGTACTTCAATATGGCGAACCGCGACAAAGGACGCAGAAAGTGGGGAGAATTTTTACAAGGTATTTTCGAAAAAACAATATTACTGAATTATACAAACATGTTAATTTGTAATTTCAGGATTTCACCTTGTGTGTGTATAATTAATAAACGTGTACGCTTTATCGTAATTTTGTTGAGTGTATTCACAGAACTAACCTCACCAAACAAGCTAACCTAAAATACTGCAGGAGTTATTATGCTGTGATATATTGTGAAATTTTAGCATAGTAAGAAATAAATTCAGTGCGATCAACATTTTCGATTGAGCTCCTCTAAAATATGTGAATTTACTTTAAACAGATACGGATTATATAACAATTACATTGAATTTTTAAGAATTGATAGGAACTGTAGTTACTGTCAAGAGTGTCAACAACCACTATTGAACTATTATACTTAACAAAGTATTATATCTAATTTATGGTAATATTTGTGAATTAGGTATAAATAATGTTTTGTTAATTTACATGGAAGATACTTTCAATAACGTATTACAAAAAAATGTTAAAAGTACATATACTTAACATGATAGGATTGAACTGTTTTTTAATGGTATTTGTAATAAAAGCTCTATAGTGACCCATATTTTTCATTTACTTACAGGATTTTAACGTGTTTATTTCAATAAATTATGAATTTTTTGTGAGCTAATAGTGTTTATTATATTTTATGTTTTTGTTATTTGGTGCAAGTTACTGTGACAAAAAATCTGTTATATTTTCTATATCTTCTTTCTAGAATCCATTCACTGTTTCGACATTAGTATGTCCACAAAATTCGAACGTTAACCGTAAATAAGATTATTGATTAAATAAGGCTTTTATAATATTTTATCATTTTTAAAATTAGTGCGACTATTTTTAGATATAAAACTTATTATTCCTCGTATTTTTTTCAGTGTACTACTCAAGTAAATATTGATATCGTTGCGTGCTTATATATGTCTTTGTATACAACAGTTTTCATTATATGTTTTATTAAATTTCAGATAATATAAAATCAGAAAAGGATAGATCAATAGGAATGCGTGGTGGAGGAAACAGAGCTCCCCAAGCTTTGTATAGGCCAGGAAGCGGACCTCTTCGGAAGTCGGGTAGATCCACAGATGATTTAGAGAACGAGAACATCTCGCTGGAAACAACCAAACCGAGCTCCGTCCAACATCGTTTGAAGCAGTCACAACTGAACAGATCCAATCAAAGTTTTAACAATCCACAATCGTCTCAAGTCGAACATGCAACAGAAAAATTAAACGATTTAAACATAAACTACAGATCCAATGCAGACATCGAACAGGCACAAGGTTCTTCTCAGAATAGTAACTTAGCAGATTCACGGAGGAAAACCAAGAAACCGGAACAACAGCTGTACGTTCCCAAGAAAGTGAAAGAAGCGTTGGCTGAACAGGACATCTCGAATAGGTGAACATTGTGAAAGTGTATTTGTTTCCTCGTCATCAAATAATTGGGTAGATATTAACAAATATTTCTTGTACCCATTCAGGTCATCCAATCAAGGGGTTTGGGACAGAGATCAAGATAGAGAACATAGCGAAGACCGTGACTCTCATTCCAATCGCAGCCATAAAAGCGATAGTCATCATAACCGTTCGGGTGGTCGTGGTGGTCGAGATAATGATAATGTAAATAGGGGCAGAGATGATCACGGAAAAAAGTATTCAGGAAATCGTCGAAATCGACATGGCAATGAAAATGAGGAGCGCTGGCGATCTGATTCTCCTCTGTCTAATAGAAGCTTCGGAACTCGAAAAGATAGTTCCCGCGAGGTTAGACAGGTCAGGGATAACTGTGATACGACATTTAATGCTTTGCAATTAACATTTCTTCTCAATTTCCGTTGCTCGGTTTTCCAGGGTTCGGAACCGCTCTTTGCGACAATGAATCATGTAAACGATTTCAATCGTACTAGGGATACACGTAGTGTAGAACCAGAGAAGTTTCAAGGGAAACCCCCCTCAGGCAAGTGGGGTGGTCCGAAAGATAGTTTACCGAAAAATATAAAAATAGAGCACCTACCACCTCGGTTCCAGAAAAAGTATATGATCGATAATGGTTTACCGTTACCGCCGAGCAATCCATCACCCGCGGAAGATACATGGAACGGCAGTAGTATCACATTTCAGGTATTTCGTAAAGTATTTTCGCATTCGCAGAGATCGTGTCAAACTTTTATCGAAGTCTTGGAACACATGTATTCTCTTTAAAGGGATCAACAAGCTATAATTATCCACCTGCGATGCAACATTCTCAAACTATGCAAAATTTACCACCATCCGGCCCGTTACCTCCACAACCCAGCTGGTCCAACACGGTCCCAGCAAGAAGCAGAGGTAGAGGGAGACTTCGACCCGAAGAAATAGAGAGTTCAACGAACATGTTCAGATGCGTTACACCTGATCAATATTCAGCTCCAAGTTCCCGGTCTCATACACCGAGTCAAGAGTACATGCAAAGGTATACACGGTGTCCCACATGATAGTGTCACTTTGTCCTCTGAAGTTTTCCGATAGGACTGTAAATACGAAAGATATTTAGGTGTTCCCACCTATGTGGGACACCCTGTGTAAATATACGAACATACATAAATTTGTTGACTGACGTGTAAGCGTTTTTAAAGAACACATTTGACGTATCGTCTGTTTTGAAAAGTAGGTCTTACGATCGTCGTGGTAGCAACAGCACTATGTACACCAGTATGGAAAGTTTAAGCCGTGCCGACAGTTCGATGATGCTGCCACCGCCGTCGGTGTCGCCTGTAACTTCATCATCCAGCGTGAATAAACGTCAGAGCTCGCCCGACAGTCATCGCCGGGGAACATCACCGCCGCCGGCTTTCCATCGTACTCAAACGTAATGATTCATTTCAAAACGATCGCCACGAGTCGTCAAAATTCCTACCTGCAATCGTTCTATTTCATACTTTTGTTTCGAAGGCAACGACAAAACAGCAGCGCGCTCGACCGTAACGCAGCACCGGAAAAGAAAAATAATCCACAAAACTTTAGCATTAGCCCATCAAAAAGCGAATCTCTGAATACCGGCTCCAACACAGTTGATCATGTATTCGTAAGTATCCTTACTGGAAACGTGAACACGCCTGATACTAATGTATACGTCGCATTTGAATAATAATATTTAGGATTGGAATGAGGAAGTTGAGTTGCATGAAAAATTGGAAGCTGAGCGCGCAAGTCGTAGCTCTTCTGTGTTAAGTTTGCGTGAAAATGTTAACATGTCTGGAAATGAGACTACAACCAGCGGTTATGCTCGACGTAAAAAAAAAAAGCGTGAAAAGCGACAGACGGCGGATCGGTAAGTGTGCTTCAGCAGATTCTTCGACACAAATAGTTCCCGATTGTTGCTTGAAAATAGTGTGTTGAACGTAACGCTTTGTTTCAGGAGCAGCAGCCGGGATAAAGTTCGAGTTAATAGCCGTGATCGGCAAAACAATCAACAGAACAGGGAAAACGATAACTACAACAACAATCAAAAGAACAATAATAGCAGTAGAAGATACGATCACAGAAGACCTCGCAATATTATACAACATAGCCGGGAATCTAGTAAAGATAGAAATTATCGTAGTAGTAGTAGAAATTTTGATGATCTTCACAGACATAGGTAAAAACTATTTGGTGAAATATCACTGGAATGCGGATCTTTATGCAAAATACAAATTTTCCGAAGTCGACTGTAAGGAACACCGGTTCTTCTCCTTTCAATAATTTCAATAAGTCGAAAACAATATGTATAGCATTCTCAAAATTCCTGTAATAGTTTACGTGCGTTCATTTTCGTCGTAAACGCATAAAATCCGCAGTCTCAATATTACATTTCGTATCGGATATCTGCTGGAGTTGGAGATCTATGTTTGATTTATACAGTACATATATTTTTAGAACGTCGGATCGATACTTGGATGAAAATTGGAGAACAGGAAGAAAAATGTCAGCTTGCGAATCCGACGACGGACGACACACGCCGAGCGTTGCTTCTCACTCTGCCCCTTTATCAAATACCACTTTGAACTTGTCGTCGCACCAAACATCATCCGGTGGATACACCAACCCTCAGCCACCGGGTGTATTGGTGTTACCAGATACTAACCAATCTCCGCTTAATCCGGTTTCAAGACAGCAAGGGATGCAGCAACAAAGAACATTATTCAATCACAACAATCCCAATAAACCTATCGTGGTTCCTTCGCCCAGCAGCAGGGTAGCAGTACAAAGGTAAAAATAACTTCTACACCCGATGGTATAGTCGAGTTGGGCTCACGAACATGCTCGGGAATCTTCAGTATTCTCGGGAAACCCCGCATACTCGTACTACATGTATCTTCTTCTGATTCTTCTAATAAAAATGTTTCTTCTCAGAGAGGGCGACAGCTCGACGCAAAGTTCCACAGTCCCGGTGTTCCAATCTCACGGAGGTATCACCTCACCGCATCATAGTTTCCAAGGGGCACATTTGGACGGTGTACCACCCCCCTATATGCCGAACGATCAATTTGGAAGTACAAGACCCTCGTGGTACGATCCGTACTCAGACAGGTATGTAACAACGATCGATACGCTACCGATTAAAACTGAAAATAAATCATTTCGTCAACGGAACTTCTTGCCCGACAGTTTTCGATCAGCCAAGAATCCTTACTTGCTGCTGGACATAGAACGTGCCGATTTAGAGCTGCAGTGGATATTGAGCTCCGGTGGGTTCACGACAAATTGGGAAAGAGTGTTGTACATACGGCACTTCTTGCAAGAAAGTCTGAAAACGCTGCTCGAGACCGACATCAAGTTTTGCCAAGCGGAGAACGTCGAGCAACACTTTTGGAAGATACTTTTTTACAATATGATCGAGATGCTTCGGAAGGGCATGCCTAAAGAAAGTTCCGAGGGACGAGAACATTACAAGAAAATAATGTTGAAGATCATTGACGAAGGCACCGTATACTTGGAAAGTTTGCTAACTGTCCTCGAAAGCAAATACGAGTTTAAATTGGACATGTTTCTCGCGTCATCGACTTTACCGAAAGGCCTTGGGATCTTGGGTTTGGCGTTAGTAAGCGCGCAGAAGATATACTTGTTTTTGGGCGACCTGGCCAGATACAGAGAACAAGCAAACGAAACGAACAATTATGGAAAATCTAGGCAGTAAGTGTTGATGTGCGAACGATAGTGTTTTCCGGCCGGAAAAACTGAATTTAACGTTTTAACATTGTCTTAGGTGGTATTTGAAAGCGCAACAACTTAATCCAAAGAATGGAAGGCCCTACAATCAGCTTGCTCTATTAGCTCATTATGCCGTAAGCGTCGCAAACTCGTAGCTGAACAATCATTAGGAAATAAACAAAAAATTACAGGGATTCAAATGTCGACTTTCTTTTTCAGCGACGAAAATTGGATGCAGTGTATTACTATATGAGATCTCTCATGGCCTCCAATCCATTTCAATCTGCGAGGGAGAGTTTAATAGGGCTTTTCGACGAGAACAGGAAAAAGGTATGATACACGTTCAGACAGTTTTCGAATCTGGTTGTATTAATACTAACTTTAATAATATTTTGATTCTGTTTTGCCGCCAGTATCTACATTATGTAAGTAAATTTCGATACTTGGTGTGATTTACTTAGACATCTTAACCCGAAGCTTAAATATCAGTTCCCTCGTTTATGCGCTGCTTAATACAAATGCGCACGCTTATAGTTGAACATATTAGATTGATATTTCTCAGATAGTGACGATGATCTCAAGGAAGATCTTGCTGTGCTTGAATGAAATTGATCGCGTCATTCGTAGCGATCTTAAATGGTAATACTTGTGGTGATAATTAGTTCTTTCGGAAAAGAAGAATAGAAACATAGTCGAGAATATAGATACGCTGCATACTGCTATAGACTGTTAGCTGTAAATTAATGCACCGACTCTATTAGTTATCAGCACTACATTGCACAAAATGTTAGCATGCATACGTCATAGTTGCGAACAAAAGGTACAAACATTTTGACACAATGTCTGTATCTTGGTATTTGAGAGATTTTAGGGGTCGTTGCCGAAGGTGTGCGAGAATCCGAAAATGTTGGGATCGGGACATGGGTTCTCGAAAATTTCGGGGTTCTCGAATGTATTAGGATTCCCGAGAATTTTCGGGATTCCGAAATTTTCGAGTGCTCGCACGCCTCCAGTCGTTGCACACGAGTATCTCGATGGAACGAACTCTCATTTACGTTATGCACAATGCTGTTCTTATTGGAATCGCGCTTACAATAGCTTGATTGACTGTGATACGTGTTTGAACAGTACGAGTCCACCGAACGGAAACGAAAAGAAGAAAGGGAGTGGAAGGAAAGGGCCAGGATGAAAGAGAAAGAGGGTGCGAACACTGTTGGGGGTGGATTGAGAAGGGAGATTTGGATTCACCCTGGTGGCAGACGAGTTCGTCGTACGACTACTGCAGCCACCGCGAACGAAGCGAGATTGTCCCATAGCGATTTAGAAGAATTGGCACAACTAAGTAGCGTAGAGGTGAGGGAATAGTATAAATGTACAGGGTGTTTGACTATGCTTAAATATTATCAGGATGATTCGAGAGTGAGATTATTAACGTACATTGTTTTACCTCCAGGTGAACAAGAGGTTCGTCACGTCTTACCTGCATGTTCATGGAAAGCTGATCACCAAGATAGGGTGAGTCATTCGTCACAGTTTCATACACCTTTGGCATTGTAATTAGAAATTTAGAATGCTCTTTCAAACAGTATAACTGTCTTTAAATTGCACCAAACGACCTGACCTTTTTTGAGCAATTAGAAGAATTGGGTTACCGAATAATGTGCGAGAAAGATTTTGAAAAAATTGTCCACCGTCGTGGACGCGTTCAAAAATACTATACATTCAGACCTTATTTATTATTTTAAATATAATAGCTATAATGTATAACGAAATTATTAAAGGAAACATAACATTGGGGATCTGAATATCCAGTTGCTTGTGCAAGGGTTGAAATCCGGTTTCGAAACGTTTCGAAAACGAAGTATTCTTGCTATGTGTATCGGTGTTAGTGCGTACATTCAACGGGCCAATAGACTCGGAGGAAACGACGTGCAATTCTCAGCCGTGTTTCCACTGAACAGCACATTTACACGGGGACCAATGAATCGCTGGTAACTGTTATGTTTTCTTGTGTAAATACCCGCGGAGGCCGCGCGCCCTGTTTGTTCAACGCGTTTCCGTGAAGCATCAGCGTTTTTGTTGCCCGGCGAATTGTGCTGCTTCGAAGTGGAGGATTTTCGAATATTCTGACACCGCGCACGCAATAATTTGTTGTTGCGCGGGTGATGAATTCTCCTTTCTTCGTAACATTCCATGAGAATTAGTTTTTGGTATTGCGCAGTCTTTTAAACACGTACTGAAATGAGAAAACGCTTATTCCTTTGTTATCAAAATTCTGGAAAGTCATTGAAATACATAGACGAATCCATAGAATAATAATTTAGGTCTTCAAAGTAAAACGATGAGTCTTGTTCAGTTTTCTTCTTTGAAAAATTCTGCTTTCTTCATAAAATTCCATGAAAAGTCTCTTATATTAATTCGGTATTGCGCATGGAATGAGAAAACGCTTATTTCTTTGTTATCAAAATTCTGGAAAGACATTGAAATACATGGACAAATCCATAAAATGTATTACACGTATATTCTTTTTCCTTGTATAGTAACAGTTTAGATTTTATCAGATTCTTTCAAATAATTCAGATCTTCAATGTAAAACGATGAGTCTTATTCAATTTTCTTTTTTGAAAAATTCTCATTTCTTCATCAAACTCCATGAGAAGTTTCTTGTATTAATTTGATATTGCGCAGTCTTTTTCCTTGTATAGTAATACATTTATCAGATTCTTCCAAATAATTCAGATCTTCAAAGCAAAACGACGAGTCTTATTCAATTTTCTTTTTATTAGTTTCCATAGGCTCATTGAATTTCGTGAAACAGGAAAGTGAGATTGATGGGTCACTTTAACATACAAATTAGGGAATCTGTTGATCAGTTTCGTAAGTTACGTTTCGTAAGTTCGCTCAAGTACACTTGTTCTCTATATGTTCGCATTACGTCACGATATTACTGGTGTTCGTTTATTATGCGAAGCAAAGTTCTAATGTTTCCCAGCTGGGCTATAACGGGGAATTCGTAACTCAAAGGGCTCGCTGCGCGCGTAACTATGCTCGCTATATAGGTCTCGGTTCTATTATTAATTGCACCGTCGAGATTTCGCTGCTGCCGATACGTTACTGCCTACTTTGGCAATTATCGATCCCGCGCTAATGACTGTACAGTCACTTACATAAGTTTTTGTACTCCATGGGAAATTGATTTTGTTCGAAGGATTAAGTATGCACAAATTACTTCTGTTCCACGAAACTCGTTAACCAGTTAACTGTGATTGACGAGTATACTCGTCAATCCGAAACTCTATTGCGGTGCAGTTCGGCGTGTATATTCGTCATTGCTTCATTTTTAATTCCGCGCCGTGAGGGATTTTTCCAATTCAATTACACAGTTAACTGGTTAATGTTTATCCTGTGGGAAATCCTCAGAGTCGGTTGGAGTTGGAAGAATAATTTTCTGTTTCGTTTCTCCTTTACTAATGTTTAATATCGCACGATGAAAAGTACATTTAGGAGTTATAGATATTTCGAGGCACAGTCTATATTATTTTTGTCTAATTATTTTTGCCCAAACCTACATTCTCTTCACAAACTCCGACTTTCCGATCCTCTAATTGCGTTCAACTAATTCTTTGCGAATAACGCTAACGTTCGAGCTAACGAAATCGAAATGCATTTTAATCCGTGTACACTTCAAAAAACAGCGTATTACAATATGTTCACTTTTAATTGGACAATTACCGTGCTAAAACTGTCGAAGTTATGAAACATTCTCGAGTCAACGACTCCCCTGCTGCCGAGACGATCTTTCTCCCCGGACAGAATCTTGTTCGCCGTTCGCTTGCTTTATTTACTAATTCGGTCACTATTAAACATGGAAGCCCCAGAGGATTTTCTAAAATTAGTCCCGCAATTAATCACCCGGAGCACCGCAGAAAGCTCGTCCGTAGCGTCTTCATCAATTTTCTTTCTTGTCCGGCGGCTTCGGCCGCGCTTACCACTTGTCTTCTTATAAGGCGAAAGGTCGCACATAGACAAGGTGAACTGCTCCGGAAAATGTTCCCCGGTAATTATCCCCGAGCAATTAACAGTCGCAGAATTACAAGCGCCCGGAGGCGAGGTCGAAAGTGCTCATCCTTTTCCATTAAATTTGATTGGTTAGCAGTCGCCTCGACGAGTTTTCGTCGGTTTGCTTGTTTACTGAATCATTATCGCGGAGAAATAAAACGAATAAACAAACAGAACAAAGAAAAAAGCAGATCCGATCGAAGGTTGCGCCGTGAATCAGGTATCTTTCGTCGATACGTAACACGGTTGCACCGACGATGCACCGTATAGCCTCGCGTTGCATAATGATGGATTATTCTTCTGACTCGGATCAGAAACCGTTCGCAGCCTTGCCCCCTTCAAATTACTTCCGCTGCATACCGGTGCACTCGGATCGGTCTGCATTGATTCTCTTACCTTGTTCGAAACGGTTTCGCGAGACGACCTCGATCAATCATGCCTCGGCCCTCAATTAATACCGAACGTCCAGCGGCCGCGGAATCTTTCGATCCCGAATCGAAGATCGTTGGAATATTGGTGTATAAGAGAACCAGACTCTATTGTAAAATATGAAATGGAATTTATATTTGAACAGCTTCTCCAGAAGCACGTTGTGAGACACGTCTTTATTCTTCTGTTGTAATCATGTCATAGACACGTCATCCAAAACCCTTGGATCTTCAGGACCAAACAAACCCTTAGACCCTTTGCCTCTTCCACGTGATCCTTTCCACGACAAGCCTTTTCTACTCCCTTCCACACTTTCCTCTCAAAAACCATATATATACACTAACGAGCAAAACTGAGTCTACACTATTTGAAGCAAAATAAATTTTTAAAAATTAGATCAAATGACTTGAATGTTATTGAGAAGATAGAAGGATTAGTTTGTTAGACGAGGTGTAGAAAATTTTTGAACGAAGTTTGAATTGGTCGGAATCGTGAAAGAAATAGTAAAAGTTGGTTTCTTTTAGCTTTTTTATCTGAGCCTGTATTGAAAATTTAAAAAATATGTTTGTTTCGCTTGAATAGATTATATCCATGCTGAAAATTGCATCGATATTGGTTAATTCGTTCACGAGTTATAAACGATTAACTCTGAACTCGTTTGGACAGTATTAAATTAATTCCAGTATATTGGACAGTATTTTTACAATTACAATTGGGAACTTGGGTGTCCCCCGTTCTCCTAAAAATTGAGAATATTATTAGGATAATTCTTTCAACCTATCTTTTGTCTTTAAATATCGTAAAATCCCTCTGAACTCGTCTGGACAGTATTAAATTAATTCCAGTATATTGGGCAGTATTAAATTTCGTTGTACCTTAAACTCGCCACACTTAAATAAAACTCTTCTCGATTTTATTATAAACTGTTCTACTCGATTTCCAAACGCGGAATCCAACAAAAATACTTTGAATAATGATACAGGAATATGGCGTCCTAGTGCTAAGGGTTAAATGTAATATTCGAAGCGGCCGAGGTGATAAGCGCCATAAGAGCGTCATGCGACGAAGATCGAGTACATTCTCGTGCGTATCGCGTATTTCTGTGAAAGACAACAGGATCGGGTATGCTTCGAAAAAGGGTTCGAAGCGACAGGGACGAAAAATTGAAGAGAAAAAAGAAAATGGGGGATGGGGGAGGTAGCAAAACGATAGGTGATGTATGCTAATAGTACTAATAGAGTCTCGTCCTCGGTGTATGCTCGTTGCAGAAAAGTTCAGCCGTTCCCACGTGTGAAAAACGAGCGTTACAGGTTCGCTGGTAGCAAAGGAAGAAAGAAAGAAAGAGAGAAAGAAAGAGAAAGAGAGGAGGCCAGAGGCTGGACTGGCCGCTGCCAGGAGGCGCTTTACGATTAGCAATCCATTGCGCACATAATCATAATGAAATGTATCCTCTCCGATTCCTTTTTAGCCGTCTCGCTCTTTTTTTCACCGGCGTTTCCCCTCCGCGCCTCGGGGCCTCTCTTCCTCTCTCGAACGATCCATCGATCCGTTCCTACGTTGCTCTCCGTTGCTCTCCGGTCAGGCCCGAGTCGGCCTGGGCCCGACCAGGCCCGGCCCGGCTCCCGGCCCAGTCCAGCCCCGTGATCCCTAGAACCCTGTCGAGCTCGCCGTGTGGCCACGTACGCCGGCACGTAACTTCGTGTTTTCTTGCACGGCGGTAAAAATGTTAATTGACAATTGCGTGGCGCCACCGGCCACCGTCTCGTCTCATCCTCGGCCCAGGACCCTGCGCCTCGGCACTCCGTAGCGATGGGACCAAATCCTTGTCCCTCGAACAAGCGTCGCTCACCTAAACGTCTCGGTAGCCCTTGTAAATTTAACCGAGCAGATTTTGGTTCAATTTAACCGGGACTGGACTTCTGTATTTCACGCGAATTTGTTCACATTTGTTCACATTTAACGTACACGGCACAGTTAATTGAGCCTTGACCAGCTAGCTGTGATGGACGAGTATACTCGTCAGTACGAAACTCTATTGCGATGCTCGGTTGAATTTACATCGGCTCTTGTAAATTTAACCTAGCAGATTTTAGTTCAATTTAACCCGGGACTGGACTTCTGTATTTCACGCGAATTTGTTCACATTTGTTCACATTTAACGTACACGGCACAGTTAATTGAGCCTTGACCAGCTAGCTGTGATGGACGAGTATACTCGTCAGTACGAAACTCTATTGCGGTGCACGGTTGAATTTACATCGGCTCTTGTAAATTTAACCTCGCAGATTTTAGTTCAATTTAACCCGGGACTGGACTCAATTCGGAGTTTACGTTAATGAATTGTTAAATTCTTAGCGAATAAAAAAGTAATTCTTTCTGATTTAGCTTTACAAGGGCTTTGGCGCATTAAGTTAAGCGTAGGTTATACTTTTGTAACAATACCAAAATAATATGTAATTAATACCGTAGCAACGTCTGAAGATTCAGCCACGATTGTGCGCACTTGTTATTGTACAAGTTCGGCTTTTATAATAGCCGCATTTGGCCCGCGTTAGACGTGTATATTCGTCATTGCTTGGTTTTAGTTCCGCGCCGTGGGGGATTTTTCAAATTCAATTCCACAGTTAACTGGTTAACGGACCGGTGCCGCCATATACAGTCAATCCCATAAGTATTCGTACGCTCTTAACACATTATCTACCGGTGATTATTCCATAATTGTTGAAAGTCCGACTTTCACCTCAGCGGTTATGCCTGAGGATTTTTTAAAAGGCTCCTTTAACAGCAACAGCAATAATTCACCTTGAATAAAGAAATCTGATAATCTCCTTCGGGATTATTGTATAAAAGATTTTTAAGCTTCTATTTGGAACATCACTATTATTGAGAAGACTATTAATACCGGGGTAGATTAGCCATTGTGGCCATCATAGGCTTTTAACACTACTGGACCAGTCAAAACGACTGGTTCCTAATTTGTTCTTGTACAATTACTGAAATTATAAAAATGTCTTCATCGGGAATTTTATTAATGAACCTCTTCGTTGAAGTACATATTACAATGAAAGTTTTGTCACTGTCACAAAGCGATATACGTCAATCGCATTAATTGCTCGGCAGTTCTAGTGTTAATCTCTAATGGCCATGTCGCCAAAAAACAAAATAAAATTTTATTGTATCGGTTATGAGACTCTGTCAAGGTGCACACGTGCACGAATTTTCAAACTCGATTTTCTCGTGAATGAAGCCCCGGTACGAGAAAACTATATACCTTCTTTTCGACTAGATTTTACATGAACTGTACCGCGATTTCCCAAACAAACACCTTGTATAATAAAGCAACATAAAACAGCGACTTTCAGTGCTCCGCAAAGCTCCGTTAACACTAGGTTCACGGAGCATTAAAACCGAGTATTTTACGTCACTTTATAAAAATAAGAAGAATGTGTCTATCTCACTCTCACAAAGCGATATACGTCAATCGCATTTATTGCTCGGCAGTTCTAGCGTTAATGGCGCGCCAGAGCTAATGGGCCTAATCTTCAGGCGTTGTAACTTTTTCTACGGAACTTTTAAATTGCAAAAGTTCAATCCCAAGGCCAGGTGTAGGAAGACGCTGCCCCACGGTTTAGTGTAAAGATATCGTAAGATTGTACAGATTATCGTTCACACGGATTATGCTCTGGTGAAATTATGAATTATGCTTCGCGATGATGTCGAACTCAATCCCATCGCTAGCCGCCCGTCATCCTTCTCCGTGTACCCGGTGTCTTGGTTGGTAACGACCTTGCCGGTACGTTTAATTGTAGCGACGCTGACCCCGCGACGCGTCATACCCGATACTCGTAAAATCGGTATCGATATATACTCGGCACCGGATCGTCGCCGGGATTTATGGTCGCGGCCACGCAAAAAGGTGTTCCCTTATAGTTCTCGCTGTTCGGCCGGTGATTTATTCGCGCCGCGCAGCCGGTTCTTCACGGAATTTATCGGCCCCCGGCTCGTTTTGCTTCGATCGGGACGACGCTCGGCTGTCTGAAAAGAGTCGCGGATCCGTCCGTTGTCGACGTTTGCTCCTTTTGCAACCACGTCCTTTTCAGCCTTCTGACGTGTCTTTTTGAATCCTCCGAGTTTTCTAATTTATGGAACCGTCACCTCGCCGCGGACGCTTCGCGGATCTGTCAGAAGCGCGTTTGTGGAGACCAAGCGAGATAGAGAGAGGGAGAGAGAGAGAGAGAGAGAGAGGGAGAGAACGGTCGCTAAATCATTCCGCGAATTGAGACAACTCCATAAAATTAATTCTAATCACATTAGAAAACAACTGTCCAAGTACATATTTCCAAACTACGAGAAAAATATTCGTAGCGTTTGGAAAACCGAAAACTGTCGCATCAGCAGCCGTGTTTCGTTAGCGTGCCAGCATAGTTCGCCGCGAAACTTTTCAATTTACCCACGGTGGTATACCGCGCGCATAATTGGTTTCGCAATGTGGGAAGCGAAAAGAGAGAAAAGGGAAGAGAGGGAGATAGAGAACGGTCGCTAAATCATTCCGCGAGTTTAGATAACTCCATAAAATGCGTTACAATCGCATGGTTATGATCGCGTTAGAACACAATTCTCCAAGTCGATCTGAACATATTTCCAGACTACAGAAAGGTATAAAACAGAGGTCAATTCGTAGCGTTTGGAGAACCGAAAACTGTCGCATCGGCAGCCATGTTTCGTTAGCGTTGTTATTTATGGAGACGTTCCCCAGGTTCGTTTCGATTAGGAGTTCTAATCTGTTTTTTTGGGAACGAAAAGCGTCCCGTCAGGCGAAAATTGTGTCCATTCGAAGACACAGGAGCTACGCTAGCATTTATTCCCTCCCATTGGGGGAGGAAAATTATTGAATTTTAACCAAATTCTGAATAATACTTCTACCGTTTTGCGTCTGATCAATCTTATCCTGAATACTAGTCACGAGGCTTACTAATCTTAAATTCAAATCAAGAAAGATTTCAAAATTGAAAGCAAAATTGAAAATTGAAAATTGATATTCCTGGGGGGTAACAACCCCCTCGCCGGCCTCTCGCGTTGCTCGCGGCCCTGGCTCGTAACATGGAATTATTTGTGCAGGTATTAAAATGAATTTTTACGTTGATATATTCATTGTACTAAACTTGACTGGGGTCTATAACATGCAAGAAAGTTGGAGGATTACTCAGTGTCATACATTCAATTTTTTGCAATTTTTATTTCATTAAATAACTCACTTCGATTTTATGGAATTTTTCGGGTTCCTACTTTGGCGATCAAAGTGTCAGTGCATTCGAATATAGGTAGTATCATACATTCAATTTTTTGCAATTTTTATTCACTTCGATTTTATGGAATTTTTCGGGTTTCTATTTTGGCGATGAAAGTGTTAGTGCGTTCGAATATTATAAGTGCACTAGAATATCGGGCAATTGAGACAGATTTGATTAGAATCTGTAAACTGCAAGGAAGTTGGAGGACTACTCTATATCACAGATTTAATTTTTTGCAATTTTTATTTCATTAAATAACTCACTTCGATTTTATGGAACTTTTCGGGTTCCTACTTTGGCGATCAACTTTGGTTTATCATACTTTGGTGGGATGGTAGCTCAGGCACATAACGACAACGTATTTCTAGGTCATCGTAATCGTTAATTAGAACGAAATTCTGTAAAGGGTGTTCCAAAAATACAAATCAACAAAGATTTCAAAATTGAGAACAAATTGAAACCATATTCCTGGGGGGTAACAACCCCCTCACAGGCCTCTCGCGGTCCTGGCTCGTGCTAGCACAGTTCGGCGCAAAACTTTTCAATTTACCCTCGGAGGTTGCCGCGCGCATAATTGGTTTCGCAATGCAGGAAGCGAAAAGAGAGAAAAGGAAAGAAAGAGAGAGGGGGAGAGAAAAAGAGAGGGAAAGAGGCCATTGGGTGGAGCGGCACGGCTAGGACAAGGGGGTGCGAGAGAGAGAGAGAGAGAGAGGGGGGAGGGTAGGAAGGGATGTCAGTCCGGCGGGTTCCCTGGAATATACTTACGGATCTATAATTGGAATTGGTAGTGAACTGGTGCCATTGGTTAGGTGGTTGTTACCGCGCGATACGTGCGTGGCATAGACACGCGTGTCCTCCACCCGGGGTAGAGAAAAGGAGGTGACCGAAGGGTTCCAGGAGGGGAGAAAGGGGAAGAGGGATCGGTAGAAGGGAGGGTAGAAAAGGTAGTCGAAGGTAGTCCCTAGGCAGTTAGACCCCGTGGGCCTCTTCGGGCCTGTCCGACGGTGTTGCTATGTTGCGTTGTTGCTGCGAGTGCCGTAATGGATTTGGCTCATTACCGGCCGAGCATCGTCCTGCTCCTTTGAGTTATATGCCCTCAAGGACGGCTTCCATCGCAACATGCCCTTTCTCGAACTGTTTCGTACCACCGAGGTATATATATGTATATGTATATATATATATATATAGTCTTCGTCATATCGCCGGCTGCATTTATCATTAGGCCCGCGGATGCGTCTTTATCTGGCGCTCCGGAACGCTGATGATACTTCGCCAGGACAGCCGTCGACGGTCCCCAAGCTGTTCGATAATTTATGGCTCTTCGCTGAATTTCGCGATTGTTTAGACCTCTTCGCCGATGCTCCTGAAGAAGATATGGAAATTCTTCTGGAAAATGAGGCGTCGATCAAAGAAATTTTGTTCCTATTTATTATCTCGGAAACACCCTGTGGTGTCGCGTCGATCCCGGATTTGGGAGAAATCGTATCGCGACCAGGGAATGGTTTAACTGCGAATGATTGTATTGTCAATCTCCGGGGAACTGGTCTTTATTGCGATATGGCAAGACTCGGCTTGCTGTTGGAATTTCGGTGGTTTTAACAGTTCGGTTTTTGAGGCAGTTCTAAATCGGTTAGAATCGTATAGGAATCAGGAAAGCTCGGATGTGGGTGTGGTTTTAGGAAGTCGTCTATGATTGGTTGAAGGACGTGTTTTTGGAAGGTGTTGAAAGTGGTGGAAAATTAGGAAGAGTGGGAGTAGAGGGTACATTTGGTTACAGGCTTCTACGGCTATAAAACTATAAATCTAGGTACCATAATGGTATACAGTTCAGCATGTGCAGAGTTTTACTCGGATTTTCCACTACGCTAAATTATGCTAGGTTTTTTACCGCGGTCATGGCCATTATGCCGCGGGTGGCTTGACCTTCGCGGTCGTACAGATGTCCCTTCGCAGAGGGTTTTTACGACGGAACACGTAAAAAGTACTTTAGGTACTTTAGATACCTTGGTACTTTAGATGTCTTGGTACTTTAGATACTTTGGTACTTTAGGAACTTCAAATACTTTGGTACTTTAGATGCTTTGGTACTTTAGATACTTTAGATACCTTGGTACTTTAGATACCTTGGTACTTTAAGTACTTGAGATACTTTGGCACTTTAGATACTTTGGTACTTTAGGTACTTTGGTACTTTAGATACTTTGGTACTTTTTACTTTTCGCGTAAAAAGGGGCGAAGGGGCGCGAATTAGCGACGGGGCGGTTAGGGTTAGGGGGATGGAGATCGGCGGAAGATTGGTCATAGGTTGGCCAGTCGTGGTCTCACCGGTTGAAACGGCTATCAGGGCCCATCGACAGGCAACAGGAATCCAGATAGTCATGGCACGGTGCATACGTGCAGTCGGTCGTCGAAGATGGTTGGGTTCTGGTCCGAGGCTGCGGTGTCCAAGGGTGTCCTTGAAGCGGGCGGGGTCGTCACTCGAGGGCCCCGCAGGTAAACGACCATCAGAATCCATGTGTGTTAGCAGTCGAGGCCTTATAGCGTATCTTACACTGGTACTACTTAACTTTCTGCATCTGTATATGTGACGTTGTTCTGCCTCCTTCCTTCTTTCCTTCTCCTTCCGATCTCTCTCCCCCCTCCTCCCCCTCCCATAACCCTTCTCGCCGCTATTCCCCTCGTTCCTCTGCCCCTTTCCGCCTCTCTTTCTGCCTCGCGTCGCGGATAAAAGAGGCTACCGGCTTCTCTTACTTTACAAGTGTTATGAAATGGCAATCCCTCCTCCTCCTCCTCCTCCTTCGTTCTTCACCCCCTTCCTCCTGCTTCTCCTCCACCACCTCCGTCCCCCCACCACCTCGCCGGCCGGCACCAATTTATAGGTTTAATTACCACGTCGTTGCGCACGTCGACGCTCCTTCGAGATTACCAGAAGTAATCTCTCTCCGCGAGAGAGGGAAGCGACTGCAAAACCGAAACTTTATCTGCGATCATCGAAACGATAGCTGCGCCAGTCCGACGAGACGCTGCTGCCGTTGTTCACTCGTATTCCCATTTCAGAGACGTCAATTTCACAGAATTTACGAGGGCAAAGATAAAAGCGTTCTGAAAGCGTTCCAACCCCCTCGTACGTCCTTCATAAAATCGACACAATGGTGAAACGTCACAAACGATAAATAGTAGGGGTGTGCGGGTACCCGAAATTTCGGGTTCGGGTCGGGACAGCGAATGTTTGTAAACTTCGGGTACCTGCGATTTCGGGTACCTGGAATGGCAGTCGGGTCGGGTCGAGTCGGGGTCCCGAAAGTTCGCAATATTCGGGTACCTGAAGATAAAGTTGTATTTATGTATGTACCATACATAAGTATAATGCTGTTTCACGATTTTTCAGTTCAATCTTTTATTTTCAGGTTCAGAATGATTTTTGTATTTCCCGTGTAATCGGTTCTCGAACTTCGTGACGAACAGAAATAATTTCGAATGCATTGTATGAAATAACAGTAGCTATTTTATTTTAAATTTGCGCGTAGCGAGCATAATTGCTCCACTTTTTCCGATACAAGTTTTGTTCTGCGGCTGAAAACATTCGTTCGCTGGACACTTGAGTGGCGTTTTAACTTTTTAAACTTCGGGTGTACCTGAATATTACAAACTTTCGGGAACCCAGACCCGACTGCCATTCCGGGTACCTGAAGTTTATAAATCTTCGGAACCCCGACTCGACCCGATCATTGCCCGACTTGACCAAGGCTCACCCCTAATAAATAGTTCACTTTGCCGATTACTTTATCGAGAATCAACGAGAAGAAGAATCGAGGCTCTCCTGGTAATCCTGGGAAAAATTGTCTAACGTTTCAACAAAATCCTGAGGAAGACCGAACGTTTCGCTTCGCAGAGACTGCCATCCCGAAAAGTTAGGCGTGCGAACGCTCCTTCGATCCTCCGGCGAGATAAATTCCGCCGGCAGCCTGTCTCGCCGATGTGTCAGGCGAGTTTCCATCGGCTGTCCGAAGTTCGGACGTATTTGTTTTTCAGGAATGAGTATAGCACATCGCCGCAGGTCCGAGTTACCTGTTCCGCGGCGCATCATTCTTCCAGGGCGAGGTGTCTTTGCCGAGGCGGGCCGGGCCCCACTCCATCACCGGTTCCTGACGTACTGGATAATGTACTCGGTAGTAATAATGCCTGCTCTTAACTCTGATTTATGGCGGTCAATAAAGAGATCATCTATAATACCGTGGGCTGCTTATTAAGCTCGCTGCCGTGGCCGTTGATGTGTTTACGAACTCTGTTTGCTCGTTCAGGCTCCCGCGCGGCTTCGGCTTCGGCTTCGGCTTCGGTGTTCGGTTAGGTTCGCCCGGTTTCGCGTATATCGGCCGCGCGTATTTTTCCCTCTTCCGATTCCCGAACGTATCGGTTTTCTGGATGCACGCACCCGGCTACCCGGGACCCAGCCCTCGGATCCCCTAGCCGTTGATTAAACCAGCCGGCCCGGCTCTTTCGAGTGCATCCGTTTTAACCCCGTAATCTCAATTCCACCGGTGAAATTGCATAGTCACCCGGTCACTGCACGGCCGCTGCACTACCGATCGTTGAACGGTTGTTCGGGGATACGCGATTGCTCGTTTTTACAATTGGTCGAATTCGAGGCTGCTTTGGCCTCGGGCTCGAAATTGCCCACGGAGAAAACGATTTCCTGTTTGCCGGCGGCGGCTCAACGTTTCGTTCAAACGCGTACAGATTTTCAAACTATTCTTTGTGACGCGTGTGCTCGTCGCAAAGACACGATTGTGGCTCGAACCACGAGCACAAAGCATCTAAAGTACCTAAAGTACCAACGTATCTACAGTACCTTAAGTACCAACGTATCTAAAGTACCTAAAGTACCAAAGCATCTAAAGCACCTAAAGTACCAACGTATCTAAAGTACCTAAACTACCAAAGCATCTAAAGTACCTAAAGTACCAACGTATCTAAAGTACCTAAAGTACCAAAGCATCTAAAGTATCTAAAGTACCTAAAGTATCAAAGCATCTAAAGTACCAAAGTACCTAAAGTATATAGTACATAATATAGTAAATATACAGTATATAAAGTACTTAAGTCATGCTTAGACTGCGGATCTTCATGCAAAATAAAAAATACTCGTCATACAAAAACGATAGTGTCTTGCATCACGAGCACAGTAGGGACATCCATTATCCCAACGAGATTCAGATTAAAGTATCAAAGTAGCAAAGTACCAAGGCATCTAAAGTACCAAGGTATCTAAAGTACTTAAAGTATCTAAAGTACTAAAGTACCTAAAGTACCAGAGTATCTAAAGTACGTAAAGTGCCAAAGTATCTAAAGTACCAAGGTATCTAAAGTACCAAGGCATCTAAAGTACCAAGGTATCTAAAGTACTTAAAGTTTCTAAAGTACTAAAGTACCTAAAGTACCAGAGTATCTAAAGTACGTAAAGTGCCAAAGTATCTAAAGTACCAAGGTATCTAAAGTACCAAGGTATCTAAAGTACCAAGGTATCTAAAGTACCGAGGTATCTAAAGTACCTAAAGTATCTAAAGTACCAAAGTACCTAAATTACCTAAAGTGGCAAAGTATATACAGTACCTAAAGTACCAAGGTATCTAAACTACCAAAGTACCTAAAGTACCTAAACTACCAAACTAATCTAAAGTACCTAAAGTAGCAAACCATCTAAAGTACCTAAAGTATATAGTATATAAAGTACCTAAATATAGTATACAATACAGTAGTATGAATAAAGTATACCCAAGTATCGTATAGTGTACCTAAATATAGTATACCATATATTCACCAATATATAGTATATAAAGTAGCTTCGTTTGTTGGAATGTCGGAATTCGGTGCCGATCGTCGCAAGTATAACAATTAGAAACAATTGATGAAAACAGTACTGCCGGCGGCACCCCTGTAAGCGTTTCTTCGAATAAGTAGCACCTGCTAGTGACGGTCAGACACGCAACCCCGGTTTGTAGAATATCACGTTAGCTCGTCATTTCCAAGTACCTAGCATCGGGCCGCACAGAGAAAAATGAGGTTCACGATTTGTTCAGCACGCGGTTACGGTTCCGAGAACGATTCAATTGATTCAAATTAGATCCATCGGGAATGTCTTCGGGGTGTATTCGTGAGATCGATGTATCAATCATAGAAAACATCGATATCGGTCTCTCTGACGATATCAATCAGCCTTCAGGGTTTGACACCTTATTATAGGCTTCGCGGGCTTCCTCCTACTAATGGCGAGCCTGATTTGCATGAAATACTTGTCATTCGGGATCAATTACCTACCGGTTCTACTATTTTGGTACCGGCATCACGAACGGCAACGCCAATCTATATTTTCATACCACCGAACTACCGGATTCATCGAAATGATGCTTTCGGATTTTTGTCTCACAATCGTCGACATTGCGAACACCTTTTTATCAGAAATTACCGCACAGAAATATTTATTTTGAACCGTTTTTCGGGTCTGCAGCATACAGAATTTGAATATCTGAGCCTTTGCGATATTTATGCAATATTTATTTATGCTTGGGCTTCTCCTTTGAAATATTTATTGCTTAGATCTTTCAATCCGTGGTAGATCCACTCACGAAACTTTCTAAAAATGTTTTAGCCAGACGTTTGACGATTAAAAGACGATTAAAATTTATCTTGTGTATCAAAAAATTGTGTTTCATTCCACTCTAAGAAATCGAACGAACTTATCTGCCAACCGAATACTTATTCGTACGTTTCTGTTTTCTTTAACGTTATCGCTGAATGTTATTTCTGAAGTCATTGCTGTTCCACAATTTTCCAGACGGATACGGACCGATCGAGCGCGAGAGAAAATTGTTATCGGTTGGCACCCACGCGAAATTGAGGCCCCGTCAATTCGATAATGCGAACAATATCGACGATAACGGGGCCGATATGATAAAAATCTGCATCGGCAAGGGGGATCGATCGGTTCGCGGTGTCCGTGAATGGTTGCCGGTCAAGCTATTTAGATCCCGTGATCGAGATAAAATCCGGCCGCATTATATTTCTATCTCGCGCGGTTGTTGTTATTGATAGCCAATTAATCATCGGCCGTAATCACCCTGCGTCGATTGACTGGATGACAGGGGGCGGCGGGAAACTGGAGAACGTGTAGACAATTTGTTTCCCATCGTGACACAGTTTTCTTGCTTTTGTTTCGCGAAGATGGCAGCCCCCGGAGGGGTGGGGGCTGGCCGAGAAAACGATCCAGCCATTGATCACTCGTTTGTATGAATATGTTAATATTTTTGATGGCTCGTTAATGCCGGTGAACACTTCTGTCGGGACGCTGCTGTTGGCAACGTCCTCTCGGCTTTTTGTTAGTTAATGCACTATTCAAATACGAAACACGGTTTTGCCAAGTTTTACTTCCACGAATTTATCTTTTATTCAATAAATTTAAACGTGTCACGGAAGAGCCAGCGGGTCTTCGTGCGAGGTAACACTTTCCTTTTGAAATTTATTTCCTTTTTAATGTGTTCGATAGGTCGAGAACAATGCTACGGTATTTTTAAATTCTTCGTTTTTGTCCTAAATGGATTAAATTCGCAGTCCACTCACGAATAAGTAGGCTGTATGTTTCCTTGTTTGTAAAATATGAGCAGAATTAAGGTATCCAATTGTGAAAGAAGCCGAATGTTTCTGAAAGAGAAAAGAAAAAATTGATATAAATGTATGCAGCGATATAATATTCTAAACAAGATTTAAAATGAGAGTGCACCGTGTCTACGTTTTCGGCCATTTCGGAATTGGTTGGGAAGCCACGAGCTTATGGTAAAACCCAGCCACTCGGTGCGATGATGCAGACCTTCTCCACGCGGAAATCATTAGAGAAAATTGCCCGGCAGATTTTGTTTCCAATTAAGAAAATACAATGATTTCCGTAAGACACCGAGGTTCATCAGCGACTCTCAACGAACGCGAAGGAAACATCAGCTCCCGCGTGATTTTCTTTCGCAAACATCACGTTCGCGATACAATATAATTGTTTATACCCCGAGGAGTGATATATGAAACTGAAAAATGATTTTGCATTTCTTTGACACGATCGATCGGTCGTGCTTCCCACTTTGTAATATTTTATCGCGGAGTTTCTCGATTGTATCGCGATCGATGTTGAAACTGTTAATTGCGCTCCACGCCCCTGATGACACGCAAATAATTAATCAGAGCGCCAGATATCGATCTTGGGAATGGGAGATCTGGTCGACCGGTGGATCTAGTTTTTACTGGATCCTTGTGTTTACCTCGATCGCTTTTGTTCCTTTTTTCGTTTCGCCCGAGATCGGTTTATTAAAGACGCTGTATGAAAAATTTCGAGATAAAAGTTTATTGCCTGTTTCTTTTCTTTTTTTTTTTTTTTCGTGGAAATTGTTTCGGGAGGAAGCGAGAGCCAGGCGAACGCTCGAATTAGACGGTGCGTGTTCGTTAACAATGGGAATTCTTTCGCGCGCGATTAATTATACGAACGAATGGAAATTTATTTCTCGTATCTGTATCGGGAGAAGAATGCTGTATCTTAATCTACGCGTTAGTTGCCTCGCGAAGCTATAAAAAGTTAAATTATTAGTTCCGTTCCTTCTAATTGCCGCTGAATGCAGACTCGGCGGTATTCCCATAGAAAAATTCAGTTTCCCCACGGTGTACCCGTGTATCTCCTCTGATAAATCTTGAATTCTAACGAGCAAATTGATTTCTAGAACGGTCAAGGTTAACTCCCTAATTGCGAACAAATAGATAACATTTAGAACAGATATTTGAGTTATTTCCTATTCTCTGGGATATTCATTAATATCGGCGTTGATCAACAGAGACCGGTTTCTTGTTCCGCAATTATCGCAATTAGGAGGGACGAGATCTCGTGGGAAATTATCGCTTAGCTCAATCGAATGAAAACCCCCAATAAATTCGATCCTGCCGTTTTCATACACATGCCGATCACTATTAACCCCTTGCACTACGATTTATTTTACGGTTTCAGTGGCTAGAACTTTTTTCTAATTTCCCTTAAGAAACAAGCAGAAAATTTATATCTATTGTATGCTCTTCGATAGCTGCACTTTAACGACAGTAAAATAGAATTTTATTTCCACATATTATTTTTATATGTAAACAAACTCCTATTTTTCCTTAATGCTCGGTAAACTCAATGTGAAGTTTATCTCTCGGGAATTTTGATAAATATCGCATTAAATGTAAACGAATACCGTCTTATTATTATTTTATTTTTATATGTAAGTAAATTCCTATTTTTCCCTAATGCTCAGCAAACTCAGTGTTAAAGACACGTAAACTAAAATGGCGTAATTTGTGAAGTTTATCTCTCGGGTATTTTGATAAAAATCGCGTAGAATGTAAACGAATACGGTCTTATTTCTTTAGTTTCAGGGTTAGATACTGAAGTTATGTTAAAAGTGTACGAGTACGTTCGAGCTAAGTAATTTCGTGAAAGTTAAACGAGGAGAAGGGTATAATGGACATTCCTGATGGCGTCCCATGGGCTTAACTCGCGGCACTTGAACCTGTCAGATGATCCTCCGGGCCGTTGGTGTGATGTTAATGTCCCGAATGGTCTCACGGCAGGTCGATTAATTGCGGGCGATGACAGACCGTGCAAATTGACATCGGCAACGCGCGACTCTCGTTCCAATTAAGAACTTTACGCGAAACTCGGGGCGTGTCGTTGCGAGTCAGAGAAAGTGAGTAAGAGAAACTGCGAAAAAATCAAATTTTTAATATATTCTTTAAACGTACAACTTTTGATAAAACTTTCTTGCGCGACTACATTTCCCATTGAAAAACACACAATCTAAAACAAAATTCAAATTTTTTCGTCTTCTGGTTTCCGAGATATCTCAACAAAATATGGTTTCGACCCCCAACTTTGAGAGCTGTTTTCACCCCTTCAAACTGGATGGTTGCCGATAAAAAAGACACGTGTCAAATATTTTTCAAAGAACTATAAGCTCCCATAAGTTTCATCAAAATCGGATTTTCGCACTTGAATATGTTCCCTTGTTAGAAAAATTGTCAAAACGTGCAATCGAAGTGAAGGAATCTTTCGCTTTTGTCGGTCTCATTAAAATCACTCTAACTACTGAAAAAATGGTTACACGCGAGTAAAAAAATTCCTGCACGTTCTTCGAAGATCAGCGAACGAACCGGCAAAATTTCAATTCGATAGAAAAATTACTTTCCTTTCAATAAAATTCCTAAACTGTCGAAAGGTCGAGCGCGAAGAAAGGTGTCTGCGACGTGCGCTATTAAAATTGCCATAGTTCCTCTCAGAGTCGTCGGACCTTTACAAAAAAAAAAAAGAACTATAAGCTCCTATAGGTTTTATCAAAATCAGCGTCTAACTCTTCTTCGATTTGAGAAGGGGTATTGCCTTTCGAAAATAAATATTTAATCAAAGCTCGATACTCGAGTCTTTCCATTTTCACGAAAACACTCGCAGCAACTTATTTAAACGACTGTTAAACAATAACCGAGCGTCCGAAATGGCTGAAATTTTGGCGGGTACCTGTCCGAAGCGTGTACGAACACGCCCCGGTACTTTTGTCGACGAATACCGCCATCTTCGTGTCGAGGTCGGAAACTTTTCAGACCACCCTCGTAACTTGACGAACGGCCGGACGCCGAGGCATCGGCACGAAGACGAAGAGAGGATCGGGGCTTGTAAGAGAGGGGCTGTTGTAAGAGAGAGAGAGAGACAGAGAGAGAGAGAGAGGGACAAAGAGCGAGAAGAAGGGTGCAGGAGACGTGAGCGAAGGAGGAAGGAGAACTACACTTTAGGGCATAACGGCATCCCCGCGACCCACGGTCGCCGTGTCACGGAGATGCGGTCTGTGTTTCTGTGCCGCAAAGTCTGTGTGCACGCGGCGATAGAAACGGATCCAGAAGAGGTGGAAGAGAGAGAGAGAGAGAGAGAGAGAGGGAGAGAGAGGACGAAAGGTCGGGATTCACCTCTCTCTCGCCGAGAGAGTTTTCTTCGTCTTTGCGCGTCGCGTCTCGCCGCGTCGCGTCGCGTCGATTGCGCCGGCTGTCGAGGGCCCGAAGAGAGCCCGCAGCCCCCTCGGCAGCCCGCGTTGTCTCATCGACATCGGGCAACTCTCTATGACTAACAAGTTTGCACTTTAGCGCATAACGGGGCATACCCGGCGAGTTCCATAGATCATGGTCCATGACCCACGGATTGCGTGGGCCGGGCACAACCATAACCATTCCTCCGCCAATATAGCGACGGCGTGGCCGCGCGGTACCACGAGCGTTAAGTTTCCAGCTTCTTCGTCTTCTTCTGCTTCTTCCTTCTCTACTCTTCTACTTCTTCTTCTTCTTCTTCTTCTGCTGGCTCTTGCTTCAGCTCGACCCACCGTTCTCCATCCTCTTCGGGCCGTCACGCGTGCCGCAGCCTACTCTCTTCGACTCTGCTCTTCGGGTTTCTCTGTGCCCGCGAACCCGGACCGACTTCGCCGCTTTTGATCGCCAGATAATCGCCGTAACGGTGCCCACTCGAACTTTCTTCAGCAGACGATTTTTCGCGAACCCGATCTAAGCGGATCATGAAGATACTCGGTCATGGGAAGCAGGCTGGGTTTACTTTCGTTCGAACTCCGGGGTCAAGGGTTGCCACGGGAACGGTCAGGTGGGAGCGGATTTCTGGATCTCCGTTTCGTCGATCGCTCGACAATCGTTTTCGATCCTACGAACACGGGAATCACAGTTTTCCACGGAATCGGAGCGAAAAGAAAAGTGTTGGTGCTGGTTTAAGAATTTCCCTGGAAAAAAGAAGCAAAATATCTCAATCAGAATTCGAAGGACACGAAACGACGAGATTCCCTCCATCTTTTCCAAATAAGAAAAGTCCGCCGACCTCGAAGAGTTCCCAGCAGACAACCAGCCTTGTATATACAGGGTGTCCCGGGGTTTAATGGACAAAACTTGGGGAGCATATTCTACAAGTGAAACTAAAGAATAGTGTTATTTGGAGTTTGTTCAGAAACGCTTTGTTACAAGGTTATAAGCAAACAAAGTTAGAATCGATGACGGCGGATTCTTCGTGTGAAGAATTAACCCTTTGCACTCGAAGATATTTTAACACCAAAACGAAACATATCTTCCGATCTAGAATCTTTTCCCTCTATATACAGGGTGTCCCGGGGTTTAATGGACAAAACTTGGGGAGCATATCCTACAAGTGGAAATAAGAAAACAGTGTTATTCAAAATTTGCTCAAAAACGCTTTGTTACAAGGTTATAAGCAAACAAAGTTAGCATTGATGACGGCGGATTCTTCATTTTGAAATAATCCAACAAACACGTTCGACCCATCAATGTTCAGTAAAGTAAAATCCACCGTCATCAGTCCTAACTTTGTTGGTTTATAACATTGTAATTTAATTGGTGGTTGGTTTATAACATTATAACATCGTTTCTGAGCAAACTTCGAATAACATTTTCTTCTTATTTCCACTGGTAGGATATGCTCCCCAAGTTTGTCCATTGAAACCCGGGACACCCTGTGGATCCGTTGAATTATAGGGTGCGAAGTATGAAATGCGAACTTCTGGCACGGTTGACCCTTAAGGGGTTCAAGGTCGTTGACGCCATCAATTTGGCAGGCGTCGTGTGTCGCCAGCGATAATTCACCTGGGAAGATAGCGGTACAGCGTTATCGCCGCGACGTTCGCCAAGGTTCTCGACTCTTCAAGGTGCTCACGTCATTGGAAAATAGGGAGATCATGGTAGATACGTTTTTTAACCTTGAGAAAATTCGTCAAACTTGTACAATTTCAAGAAAATTGTGGTTTTTCCAATGCCACGCGCGGAGAAAATCTCGTGTGCGCATTTCTCAAAAGAAATTTTCTCAACGTTAAGAGCTGGCGTTAAATGCTGGCAGGCATTTGGCCTTGACTGTCACGCTATGTTACGCTGTGTCTTTTTTTCTACACCTTTTACGTCTTAAATAAGTGAGTAATCAATTAAAAATGCATACCACCGTGTTTGTACATGTCTTTGCTACGTCTGTATAGAGCCTTTGAGAGAATCTCTCGAAATTAAGAGAATCTCTCGGCGGCAGCCATCTTGTGACGCCGTACTTGAAGTTCCGTGATTTTGAATCCGATTTCGTCCAAATTGCCTACTGTGCGGCGCGTCGGCTGTCGCGTACGCAGAAAAAGAGAAAGAGAGAGAAGAGAGAGAGAGAGAGTTCGCCTAAAATTTATCCGCGGCAAAAGGTCGGATCGAAGAATGCTATAAATCCTGGTGGCTGCCTCTCTTTTCCATGGCGGCGCGGCGGTGCCCAGTTCTCTCAATAAGTAACTGGTAATGTCAGAGGAAAGCGTACATCAGGAAATCACCTTAGCACGGCGAGGTCGTCGTGTAAGTAAGAGCCTTAGGTCAGGATGCCAACGCTACCGCGCGGTCTCTTACCCCACACAGAGAGACCTTGTACGTTGCTACCACCTAACCCAGACCTTGGTGTGCCGTAACGAACCGTCCGAGCGCACACCAACACGGAACTTGGCACACCGACCTGAAAACCACCGGTCATTAGTATTCTTTTCGAGCGGCTGCCCGTAATCGACCACACGGTGGCTCTTACTTCTTCATTACGCTGTTTCATTGCAAGATCTATCCGGCTGGATTTCATTACCGCCCATTGTCCGCAATCGCGGTATTGATTTGCCTTAATTGATTTAACCCCCCCCCCCCCGAGCTTGCCGGGGAACGCTCGAATTACGACACGCCGGAGACAAGGGTGTAAGAGCAATTTCGATTTCCGGCGACCCCGGTTCTGTCGGCTTTAGAACCAACGCTTGGCCAGTCACGTGACCTTTTCAGCGGGTCCGTAACTGCTTCATCATTTCCGCTCGCAGCCTTCAGACACAGACTTAAGGGGGGCCGGCATATGGTTTGAAATCCATGTACGTACGCAAGGGTCGAAATCTGGACAAACTGCCGCTTCAACATTGCCATGAGCAGTTTAGAAGTGGTCAATTGTGTTTCCTAAAAGTCCAGTCTACGTCTGTACGGAGCCCAAATTGCGAATTTCTACCTGATCGTGGAGTAATTTCTAATATTCGCCAGAAATGTCGAAGTCACAAGATGGCTGCCGCTTCAATACTGCAATGAGCAGTTTAGAAGTGGTCAATTGTCATAATCTCGTCGGCTCATGACCAGCGCGTTAGATCGAACCTTCCTCTTTCGAATGAACCCCTTAACAAGGACAAAATGTGCTCATATAAGGACGAAAAGTTGAGTCAGGTGAAACCATTTTTCACCGAATTTTGTCGGTAACCTGGTCACTCTACCTTACCGCGAATCTACGGTTTTGGAAACGACGAGTTTACAGTGTACCTAGGCGGCTCAGCCTCGCTTATGTTACCATAATTTCGTCAGCTCATAACCAGCGCGTTAGATCGAACATTCCTTTTTCGAATGAGCCCTTTAACAGGGACAAAATGTTCTCATATAAGGACGAAAAGTTGAGGCAGGTGAAACCATTTTTCGCCGAATTCTGTCGATAACCTGGTCACTCTACCTTATCGCGAATCTACGGTTTTAGAAACGAGGAGTTCACAATGTACCTAGGCGGCTCAGTCTCGCTTATGTTAGCAAATATTCGCATAATCTCTTCAGCTCATGACTAGCGCGTTAGATTGAACTCTCCTCTTTCGAACGAGCCCTTTCCCAGCGAAAAATATTCTCGTATAAGGACGAAATGTTGAGGAAGGTGAAACCATTTTCCGAATTTTGTCGGTAACCTGGTCACTCTGCCTTATCGGCGTTGGCTCTTAGAATTAATAGAATCGCGGGCCAAGTTCGCGAGCACAGGATGTTCATGCTGGCCGACCGTGAGCGACAGTTTCACTGTCGTGAGAATGCTCTTTCCATTCTCGGCGAGGGCGTCTGGTAGCGGTCGTTGACAGTTGTTGACTATCGGACGGCGCCTTGGACGTGAAACCAGTACGCATTTATCGCAGCTGGCGCTATTCAACGGTAGCCGTGTTGCTCGTCCAACCTTTCTAAGAACCTCAAGCAGCTTAGGCTTACAGTTTACAGAAATAGGCCATCTCTCAGAGCTCCTCTTCTTAGAGGATCATTAAGTCGGCTTCTTTACCGACTTCTATGAAATTTTTTATCTCTCTTTCCATGTGGTTCGAACGTGTACGAAGTTCTTCACGTACAAGGACGTCCCGTGTACGCCACGTGTTTCTTTTGTTATCGGACACTCTGAACTAAAACATCGTTTAACATTAACAGTTTCGAATGTGCACTCAAATTATTCTCAAGCTCGTGCAAATGATACATTAAGAAGTCAATGGTCACGTCAATTTTTATTTAATTTGTGTATCAAGAACATACTTACTTACGTACTTAGAACATTGTCATTTTATTCACACGAAACTGATCCGATCTCCATGTACAATGTGACTCCATGTGACAAATATTTTGTAATATTTTTTGTAATTTTCTTGAAATAATGCCAGAACAATTTTTAGTGCTTCAGAGTCACCACTCGAGCGCAAAGGGTTAATATTCGAGCATTATATCGAATTAACACTAGGTTTACGGAGCACTAAAAGTGACTATTCTGCATTACTTTATAAGAATAACAAGAACGCGCTACCCACATTTTTAGCAATACTTTCAAAATAAATATATACTCAAAGAAATAAATTTGCTAGATAATTTCTCGTGTACGCATCCTTCGAATCTTCATAATTTTATATTAAAAATACTGGTGCCCGTCATTTTGACGTAAACCTAGTGTTAACTTATTAACGTACGATATTAAACTGACGTCGTTGAAAAATGACGGACTAGTCTCCCTAACAGAGTCTCCCTTTCAAATCCACTTCTTCTCCGAAATAAATAACGATCCCATTATCGCGACTAATATAAATAGCTAACAATTTAGCGGCTAGAAAACTAGAATCAAAAAGAACGTTGTCTGTGAATTAATCTCCCTTTTGCCTTCGAATTATGAATTTTCAATGAACTGTAATATTTCCCGAGCGACGGCCTAAAAGCAGTCTTCGCTGATTCATAGTTCGCGACGGGAAGAGCCCCGCCGTATCACTCGAACAATGTGCCCGGTAAAAACAGGCGAACGGAGGCGTTCGCAAGGGACACCGGGAGCGAGCACGATGAAGAATGTTATCCGGCAATAATAATTACAGCGTGTTTACGACGCGGCCAAGAAGTATGAGGCGAGAATGTAGCACGCAAACGTGCTAGAAGCGTCGCTAAGCGGCCGAGAACTAGTAGCCGGGCGCATCGCATGGCATTATGGTTGGGCCCCCGGTGTAATAACAACCTGGCACACACGCCGTTCTGTACAGGTTGCAGTTCGTCGACTATGTTGAAAATCGAAGAGTAATGACGAAGGTAAAGTGGTCTCTCGGTTGACGGGAAAAACGATGGAAGTCATCGAGACGACGGGCCCCGCGTCCGCTGTAACATCGCCGCGCGCAACGCTGCGCTAACTGAAGGGTTAAGGCCCTTTATTCGAGAAAATTAACATTGTCCGAGTGAGATTTCTCGCGGCACAATATTCCACTAATTGCTCGGGACCGTTCAAGCGGTCGTAACGACCGGCAGGCAGAGCCGTTTCGGCCGCACTGTACTGTGCAAATGCGTGTTTCTTTTTTTTTTTTTGACAATTTGCACGCTTCTTTGCACAATCCGTGCCATTCTGCGATCCTTGTTTGCGGTTCTTTGGAAATTATTAGCGGAAATTATTAGTGGAAATTAATTCATGCGGCGCTTGATGCATCTACTCGATGCATGTCCAAAACACGGCCCTGGCCAGGGACATGCATCGGCCAGGAGACAAGGACAGAGAGGCTCTTAGAGTCCTCGGTTCGTTCGGACTTTTCTCGGCTAGGCATTTGCGACATATATGGGGTAAACACTGTATACTGTTGTCACGTTTGTGGAAATATTGCAACATCGCTTCGGGCCCTATTTTTCGGCTACTGTTGCTATATTTTTCGAAATAAAAATTTTGTTGTCAAGAACGAAAATGATGCGAACCACGCGGATTCGTTTGTTTCGTTACGAATTTCTTTCGATTCAAACACATATGCTGTTAGAATTTCTGAATTTTTTTTCGTTTGATACTATAAGCTGAAGAAAATGAATATTTTAATATTGCAACATTTTTGGACATGTCAAAATGAAATAATGTGCTGCGCATTATCTACAACATTTACGTCAACAGAATAGTAGGAACGAAAACGTCAATATCGTGGTCCGCAAACGGGGCAAAAAGTTGCAAAATACAACTTCTAGTATTTTCTCTGCTCTCTCGACCAATCGCAATTTTTGTAAAAGATTTTTTCCAATTGTCCTAACCTCTCCAAAAAATTCGTAGTCCAATATTGACAAAGTTACGCGATTTTTAAGAGCGTACGGATACTCATTGGTCGTCAGTGTGGGTTTCGATGGATCCTGCGAGCTGGGGATCGAGCTCGCAGGAATTAATCGTGCCTAAGTCGGCGTTAATCACGGTTCGTTCAGGCGGAATGATAAAGGGGAACGCCGGGTGCTCTCGTGAGACCCACCAAACCGGCATCCTCTCGTAAACATGGCCCCGAGATCTCGCGCACCGAGGCGCTATCTTTCCCACAACCTCGATCTCTCCAGTCCGTGGCGCCGTGCTCCACTAAACCGGTGCTACCGCCTCCCCAGGGCTCGCGATCTAGGGAATTTGTAACGCGATCCGTGGTCTTCCAACCCTAGACTCTATCCACCATCTTCCATTAGATCATCCTGATCGGACGCCGCGCCGGGGCAATGGCTGCGCCACGAACGCTCACTCAAACTCGGATCTTCGGACCGAAGCGGACAGTTATCCGTGGCTTGGAAATTCTCAAGAATTTGCATTTCTCGTCGACACTTCTAACGTTAGAAGATTTTGCAAACAATTCCACGGTTCACTTTTTGGACAGGATCTATTCA
>CM052139.1:1351759-1386847 GCA_028454255.1 Halictus ligatus | reverse complement strand
GGATAATAAAGAATTGAGACACCGGTTCGGATAATCGAGGTGATCCACCATATCGCGAATTGTATCGAGTGAATATGATTGTTATGGTGTTTGGACTCATTTCAATCAGAGAAATGCCGCGAATACGCTGAGCGTGGTTCCGTAAAGAAATAATTTTTTAATGTCAATTTAAATACCAATTAATAGTAAACGAAAAACTACGGGATTTCCGAATTTGTGATATAATTGCACGGCTGCGAACGAGAGTTTGGCCGTGAAGATTCAAACAACGTCCGACCAAGTATGTGCGGTTACAAATGAACTGGACAGAGACAATTATATCGGAAGGGTATAATCAACAATCCTTTTTGGATAATTGTTGCGTGAATGCCCGGACAAATTGTAGTAATCCCGGTCACTTCATTGTGAAACTGTGTGAGGGACTGGATGTCCATATTTCCCTACTAGCCAACCGGAAGATCGATTTGCGTGCATGTGAACGTCTAGTCACGCTGCGGTTGCGTGAAAATTGGACCGCATTAGCCCGTCTAAGGAGCGACCGTACCGTGACCGGCCCGCTGGCGTAAATCAACCCTAATTAAGCTTAACATAGTAATGTACGAGCCTGCTTCGAGCCCGCTCTACGCCCGTAGGTTAGTTTGTAGGCAGCGTCTACCGGTGCTAGTCGGCCACAGCTGTTTTCTATTATTGTCGGGCCGGATTCCACAAACCGAAAGTTATTTATTTATATTTTCCAAAGCTGCATACTCTCGACACACACACACGCATCATAATACAGGGTGTCTCACCTAACTCGAGCATCTAAAATATCTCTCTTGTCTTTTATGACAGAACAATGTTACAGAGGAAAAGATTAATTGGTTCAGAGGGCCAAAAAGATTGGTTTAAGCTTATATTTTTTGAGATTTCAAGCTCATCACAGTTTTTTTAACTCTTTGCACTCGAAGCTATTTTAACTCCAAAACTAAGCATTTCTCCCGACCTAGAATATTTCCCTTCTATATATTTTTTCTCATGTTGTACCTACAAAAATGGCACGATTTACTCGTAAAATAATGCACCATTTTATTACAGGCACCATTCGAGTGCTACGGGTTAAAAAAATGGTATAATATATTTTTATTATCGCTAAATGGTAGCCGTAGTCAGGACGAATCCTACGACCTGTAATATTATGACCTTAGCTTGACCTTGATTGCGAAAATTTCATAAAACAAGGAAACTTGATGTAAATAGCGAAATAACGATGACGAGGATAAATAATGAAGGAAAATTTATTTCAAGTGTTCTTCTTTTACGAATATTTCGCACTCAAGGTCACGTCGAAGGTCATAACATTACAGGTCGTTGGACCTGTTCGTTTTCAGATGCTCGAGTTAGGTGAGACAGCCTGTATGCACTAAAATACGCTACATTTTAACTGTAACCCTAAAAATTGCTATATCATTATTCAAAATACTTTTGACATTATTAAATTCGTTTGGATTCGATAAATTACGAAAAATTTCAGTATTGTACGAGTAAATTCAGTCAGAGTCATGTTATACATACGAAAAATGGCACAATTTCCTCGTAAAATAATGCAATGTTTAGTAACTTATTAAATACAAACGAATCGGTTGAATTAGCCTTCATTGCGCAACCCTATTTTCTCGACCCACCCGGAGCCCGCGTTTTGGGCCGCGACGAGGGAAGCACGGCGCGTCCAGGTGAGATCGCTCGAGGATCGATGGATCCCCACACCCGGAAAAGACGTACCCCTTTTTTACGTATGGCAGTTGGCGAACAGTCGTGACCGAGTATAGCTGGGGGGTGCCGCCGCCTCCTTTTTGCGCGTTGTCCGCCGTGAATTAACGCATACCTGCGTAAACGAGACGTAACGCGGGGAACACGGTGGCCGAGAGGGGAGTGAGAGGGAGGGAGGGGGGTTGGCCTAATGACAGTGGCTCGTCGGGAATGCCGAGCGAAGAATCCGAAGCGACGCCCCGAATAAAAGGGTATGATCAGCTGTTATTAGTATGAGCTGCGAACCGCGCGTTTCACGGTCCTCCCGTCTTTTTTCTCTCCCTCTCTCTCTCTCTATCCACGAAGGAATTCCGGGGCCTACCTCCCCACTCCCCGTAGAAAATTATGCACCGCGTTCTCCAACCCCTTTCCCGCGCTCGACATTTAATTGTTCCGGGGAGGGAGAAAAAAGAAGCGACCGCCCTTCTTCGGCCCGGTCGCAAATCAACCGAAGTTTCGGCCCCGGCGCGAATGTTGCTGGGGAGCATACAAAGTCCCTCGAGGCGGCCCGCGTGTTTCGAGAATAATTCGAAGAGACCCGGGCCCACCCCTCCCCGAGATTATCGACTCTCGAGTCGCACGCTCGAGAGCAAATAATCGCGCGGAGATTCGTCGATAGGAGCGAGCGCGCCGGCCCGGGGAACGGTGGTGTATTTAAATTGAGCACTTTCCGTCGAACGTTCGGTACTCGAGGGTACCCATCTCGGATAAACGGTCCCGCTGCCATTTTTCTTTTTCGGGGGACCGACGCTCTTCCTCGGACTCGCCACGGACGCCTCGTCGAAAGCGAACGCTTACGCTTTTGCGAACCGTTTCTGCTCCCCGGAACACCTGGTACTCCAGACTCTTCAACAATTATTTCGTAGTAGACAATTTGTTGGAATTTATTTTTTAAATGGAACAAAGCGAATCTTTCAGTTTCTTTAGAAGAAAGGATCGTTTGAATCGGATTTAGATGTACATTGTATATTGTCCCAGGCATGGGACCCTCGATCCTCTGTTTATATTGATGTTTATATTGCTCCTCTGTTTCATTTTCTTGATTCATTCGCGACGTTTCTCTCGAACGGTAAAGACGTGTCTGACGAAGTGCTGTTAGAGAAGTTTTAAAATAAAAATCTCTATTCTACATACTAAAGGAAGAGTGTGCTTTGATTATATATACACCCACATCCCATTACAATTATGTAGGAATACTTTATAGAAACTCCTACGTATAGGGTGCGGCGTAACGGGTGAAATGATCTTAAGACGTTGGTCTCAATAAAACTCTTTATTTAATAACAACAACAACTCGCTCTACTAGCTGACTCTCTCTACCGACTCTCTCTCTCTCTCTCGACTTACAATTCTCAACTCTCAACTCTCAACTAGCAACTCTAAACTCTCAACTCTCAACTAGCAACTCCCAACTGACTCTCAACTCTCAGACTCTCCAACTAACGACTCCCAACTAACTACTCTCAACTCTCAATTAACAACTCCCAACTCTCGACTAGCAACTAACTACTCAGTACTCACAACTGACTCTCAACTCTCAGACTCTCCGACTAACGACTCCCAACTAACTACTCTCAACTCTCAACTAACAACTCCCAACTCTCGACTAGCAACTAACTACTCACTACTCACAACTGACTCTCAACTCTCAGACTCTTCGACTAACGACTAACGACTCTCAACTCTCAACGACAATCGTTGTCGACTTTCGTCGACAATCGTTTCACCGACACTATCTCATCCACACCTAACTCCGCCGACAATATCAACCCTTCGCACTCGAAGACTATTTTAACCGCAAAACGAAGCATTTCTTCGGACCTAGAATAACTCCCTTCTATACAGGGTGGTTGGTACAAGCGGAAAATATGGAATAAAAATTTTCCGTTCGAGGCTTTGTTTTCGAGAAAATCGACTTTGAATTTTCTCGATAAAGTACGCCGTGCACTTTATCTTTTTTTGCGAGTGCTGAGGGTTAACTGTGATCTGGAAAATGGCGACATCGTCGAGCCGATCCCGCGGCAGAAAACGAATGATTCTCCCGCCGGAGAAAACGATTACAGTATCGGCGTGTGTTGGTTCCGCTCGGCGAGGGAGACGACCGGGGCCACCATCCTTCGGATAGATAGTACACTTTAGCCTAATATCTTTAAGACCAATTACGAGTTTTCCCGTTTTTACCGGGTAATTTCATCCGCGGTTGAATGATAGGTTAACCGTGGTTATCGAGGATCCTTCCCCCTGCCCGGAGCCGGGGTCATTAAATGATAAACGCTCGGTTCCCGCTGCGCCTCGAGCCTACGGTCTACGAAACGAGTCTACGAATGAGTCGATGATCGATGCACTTTACCGATGGTGCAAAAGTCAATACCAGGCTGCACGGTTTCTTCTACATTTTTCCCTTCCCCCCTGGCTCTCTCCCTTTCTCTCTCTCTCTCTCTCTCTCTCTCTTTTGCCCTGCTCTCGCGCATCTTTTTCCCGCGAGTGCACCGTGCGCCGACTCGCTCGGTAGCGGTATTAACTTCTGGTTGCACGCGAGAGGAGCGTTAATAGTCGCGAATCGATACTCGATCTTATCTCGAAGCACCACTAAATACCTGGAGATAGTTATCCCTCGGGGCCCCCGGCTCGGCCAGGTTTCGTGGTAGTCTTGAATTAAGCGCAGTTTATACACCAGTTTATCGCGCCGTGCTAATTTAATGTTGTCACACAAACGAACGCTTATATAGAGGTAGCCACCACTTGGCTCTCTCTCTCTCTCTCTCTCTCTCTCTCTCTCTCTCTCTCTCTCTCTACACCATAGGCGAACAGCTTCCGGGCTACTGAACGCTAAGGGACAAGCTCGCGCGGACCATTACCCGCACATAAATTGATTCCACGGTCTATGATCCTCGGACTGTACACTTCCTCCTTTGTACCCTGATTATTGGCCACTTATCGCCGTTGCTAATTATTCCGCATAACTCGGACCACGATCTCATCAATATTGAACGACCTGTTTTATCTTCTGCTACCTTTTGCTACCCTCCTTTTCTGTTATTTCGACCAGCAGTGCAGACAGCCGATTCCTGGGAACTGGATCATGATTTACTTTGACCATTTCGGGCAGACAGGATCGTTAACCTCTTGACCTGTAACGTCGCGTGGGACTCGTTTTCCTGTTCGATCAATCGTAATCGTGATTCGCGGGACAACGGGTTAATTAATTTGTTCTCGGTGCTGGAACACTCTCGTCGAGAATTATGCTCGGCGTCCGGTCATAATTACTCGTTCCCCGAATCTTTTGTCTCGCAGCATCGAAGATTGGGAAGTTGTTGGTTAGATTTATTTATGCGCATATTGTCGTAAGAAAATGCCCTCTTGACAGTTTTAGTCTTTGCTCGATGTACAGGGTGGGGCAATAACAATGTCCAGTTTTACTACCATGTTTGACCTTGCGAGACCTTCAATGGTAGCTCGATGAATTCGTCTCAACACTGGCTAACGCATCGTGATAAAGAAATTCTAGTTTTCGTAGCCGGAAGACTTGCATTGCGTTATCAAATTTTTGAAGACAGACGTTGGAACAATTTTGATTGTTCATTTCAGGCTCCCTCTACACGAGACCAAGTGGAAAAGACATGTCTTGCAAGTGATACGCTCCACTAACTATTTTATAGACTGGTTCCTCAATCGTTTCTCTCGTAATTATTGAAATTACAAAAATGTTTTCATCAGAAATGTTCAAGCTCCGGTCGCATTTATTACTCGGCAGTTCTACTTCTGATAGCTGGAATGGTGAGCGGCAATATTCAAACTGGACATAGTTATTTCCCAAGAACTGTACATTGCTTGTCTTTCGATCAGAATTCTGAAATCCCTAGAGCCTAGTTCGTTAATCTCGACCGAGAAATACGAGTACAGTAGACCCTGGTACAATGAGATAGAAAAATGTGTTGATGCGTAAATGTACAGACTTGAACAGAGTAATTTCTTTCGTTCAACATCGTTCTCGAAAATCGAATTATTTTCGTTGAGCTACGGACTCTGATCTTGAGCTTCAGTATCGCGGAGGCGCAATGCAATCGGCACATCAAACCGTAGAGACTCGACGCTTATGCGAGGAGACATGACGCTTATACGTAGAGACGGAACGCCTGCAGTCGCTCTAAGCCGACGTGGGCAGCGGAGGCAAGGTGTACAGCTATTACGATCGCTGCGAGGGATCACCGAGGAGTCAACAATAAGCCCAATGACCACAATGCAAATTGCCGGCTGGAAAACGTGGCAAGTGAAATTCGAAAACCGGCAGAAACGAATACGTTCCGGACAAGAGGACTCGTATGGTGAAACAGTTTTGTCTGTTGAAGGTGTAAGCCAAAAAGGTTTCGCAAGCATTCCAACTAGCTTCATCAGGGGGTCAGAAGACACATTGATAATAGTGTGTGTCGGATTGTGCAATTTTTAAGAAATCCTCTTAAAAATTCAATTTTTTCATTGACTTAATGAGGAACCTCATATATTTAACTTTTCTGTAGTATTTCACTTAAAATTTAATTTTATATGAATTCACTTATATAGTGGGGTTTTGCTCATTGTTTCGGTTCGGTAAGCACCAATCAATCAGGGGGTCAGAAGACGCATTGATACTAGTGTGTGTCGGATTGTGCAATTTTTTGCTTAAATTTGCATAAAAATCGCCAAAAATCCTCTTAAAAATTCAATCTTTCCATTGACTTAATGGGGTATATATTTAACCTCATATATTTAACTTTTCTATAGTATTTCACTTAAAATTTAATTTTATATAAATTCACTTATATATAGTGGGGTTTTGCTCATTGTTCCGGTTCGGTAAGCACCGATCAGAGTAGATATTTAATATAGCGGCCGAATAATTCAAAAACTGGGAAAAGCGTGTGCAATATTGAACTAAGGTTGTAACCTGTATCTCTCTGTTGATGTTATCGGGGGTGTTTCTTAATTTCCAATGTTTCCCGGTGTTTTCTGGGAAAGTATCCTTCTGTTCTGGCTAGAACTGTGGTTTCATTAAAAAGGATTTTTCCTGTGGTTAACTGTGGTGTTCTCCAGGACTCTGTTCCTTCTCCTCGAGTGCTCACACTCCTCCCAGTTTCGCCGATGTGAACTTTGACGAATGAACAAAATATTTTGTATCTTTCCCCTGGCGTGGATAATCGTGGCAGCGGATCCTAGGGGAGGGGGTGAGTATCTGTCCCATTTTTCCACGTGTGCTGGTCTTGATATAGTGTTTTCTGACGATATAGGATCGTACGGTCAAACTCGCAGGGACTGGCAAAAGGTGCACGCCTCGTGGAGTGTTCGCGAAGGCAAAAAGCAAACAGAATCCCCGTCGGAAAAAGAAAGAAGGAAAGAAAGAAAGAAAGAAAGAAAGAAAGAGAAAAAGGAAAACAGAATGCTCGTTGCCCGGCGGAGCAGGTCGCGTCCGCAGCTGGAACGTTTTGGCTGAAACATTGATTTCGCAGACACGCCTCTACCCGCGGCTGAAAACATTCTTACGTGCCTTTCACCGGCGAGCAAGAACACTCTCAGTTATATCCGTGGGCTTGTAGGTACACGAGCTTACCAGCCAGCCACTCTGCATGCCTACATAAATTTACTGGCACGTCAGGACGTGTTAGCATTATTACGTGTGTCGAGGGAATACCGATCCGGCCGACACTTTTTCCACCGTAGTTGCGCCTGCCCGGGCTTCTCGTCGATGCAGGAAGGTGGCCCGACCCGGACCGGCCCTGCCCGGCCCGGCACGGCCCGACCCGACCACGTCTATCCACCACCAACAACCGCAAACCCGACGGCGACGCGCCGAATGCCCGCCGGTGATCTCTCGCGGACAGATGGTAGCGGAATCGCGTTACAGAAATTGCCAATTACCTATAACATGCAATTTCTACCTGCCCGCCCTTAAACCCTCCCCTCCTCCCTCCCCTCCCCTCTATCTGTCTCCGCTGGTCCACTATCGTATTAACACTAGAGCTAAGTCAAAATGACCGAGTGGAGGATTTCTTCCTTCACGATTATTGAAACTATGAAAGCGTTTTCACGAGAAATGTTTCAATGTGTAACATGCAATTTCTATCTGCCTCCCCTTTATCCCCACCCTCTCTATCTGTCTCCGCTGCTCCACTATCGTATTAACACTAGAACTCAGTCAAAATGATTGGTGGAGGATTTCTTCCTTCACGATCACTGAAACTATGAAAGCGTTTTCACCAGAAATGTTTTAATGTATAACATGCAATTTCTACCTGCCCACCCTTTACTCCCACCCCCTCTATCTTAACCCTCAGCACTCGAATGGCGACCGTGAGGCACTGCTAAAAATTGCCGTATCATTATCGAAAATATTTTTTACATTATTAACGCTAAACCAACCACCGCCGGTCAAAATGCCCGTTCCAGATATTCTATTTTACAATTGCTAAAATTGTAAAGATGCTTTCGTGAGAAACGACTAAATAAATATATCGAGGATGGCATATATTATAACACGAACCGCACAAAATCCAAATAAATTCAATCTTATCATTCGTATAAATATTTTGACATTATTAGATTTGTTTGTATTTAATAACTTACTAAAAACATTTCCGTATTGTACGAGTAAGTTGCACCACTGTGGTATGTACAACACGAAAAAAAAATATATATATAAAGGCAATATTCTAGCTCGGAAGAAATGTTTCCTTTTGGGAGTTAAAATAGCTTCGGGTGCAAAGGGTTAAATACTGGAATCTATTAATGTACTGATTTTTTACTGTGCACATATTGCTACGAATACTCGATACATGTCCAGAACACGGGTCTAGTCATGGACATAGATCGGACAGGAGGTACTATTCTTTGATCAAGAATAATAGAAGAATAGTTCCGAGATAGTGCTAGGCATTTGCGACATATATAGGGTAAACACTGTATTGAAAATTATACTGAAAATTATCCCCATAAGTTTGTAGAAAAAAATTGTACGGTTCATATACGCAACAAAAGCTCCTTAAAAACTGTTAAATACTGGAATCTATTAATGTACTGATTTTTTACTGTGCCCATATTGCTACGAATACTCGATACATGTCCAAAACACGGGTCTAGTCATGGACATAGATCGGACGGCAGGTACTATTCTTTGATCCAGAATAATAGAAGAATAGTTCCGAGATAGTGTGGATAATTCCGATCGAGCACCGTCTTCCAGACTAATAGATCCTTCAACAGGATCCTGTAATCGTCCTTGCAACGCGTGCCAGTCCGTTTTGGCGGATTCAAGGCGAAACAAACGGAAAGCTGAAGGGATCGAAACGACGAGCGGTCGAAAACAATTCCATAATCCTGAATAAATCGATCGTAGAACGAGGATGGACAGTTTTAACAATTTCCAGATCGAGCACGGGGCCGTTCCCCCCCGATAAATAAACGTTCGCGAGTCCCCTCCCCTCCCCCCTCTGTTTCACTGTGAACGAAGGAACGTTGGAACGAACGGTCACCATTCTTTCCTGCCATCTAAGGCGAGCCCCGGGATTTTTCCGAATCCACGTCGATTTATGTACGGCCGTTGGTACTCGCGTAATCGTCGTGCAATTGGCGTACCATAGGGAGGACACGCCGCCGACCGAGAGAGTCGGGCCCCGTAGTCGGCGCATCGCGATGCACAGGCCTTAATGCACCGATATAAATGCGCGTCCGGTATCTGGTTCTCCGCTCTTGCTCTCCGTCTCTCGGCGGATCGCGTAATTTAACGTTCCTACCCGTCCCCGTCGATATCGCAATCCCAGGAAACTCTGCGCCGCGGTGAGCGGCCTTAATGAACGGCTTCTGCTCCATTTCCGGCTAAGGCGGTCCGCTGTTCGAACCGGCGCGGAGAGAGAGAGAGAGTGAGAGAGAGAGAGAAAAAATATATATCGGACGGGCCCCTGACACGGGGGGGCCCCACCGCGCCACGGCGGAAAATAACTTCGCTTCTACCCCCGGTGCCAGCCGGGTATCGACGCACGCGATACATCGCGCCGGACGATAAAGTCGCCGGATTGATCGAACAATGCCGACAACGGTGGCGCCGACTCTTAACCCATAGCACTCGAGCGGCGAACCTGAGGCGAATGAAAATATTGATTACTAGAAAAATAACAAAGTTTCAAACTCATTTTTCTCGAACACAAAGCCCTGTATCAAGAAAGTTTATTTTCGACTGAGTTTTTCGTGTAGAATCACCCCTTCGGTTGTAGTACCAGTTACGGGACACCCTGTCACCTTTAGCACTCGAGCGGCGACCCTGAAGCGCCTAAATATATTGATTATACTATTAAATTTGTTTGTGTATTATATAATGATTTTCAAACAAATATAAAATTTGTTATTTTCAAACTCATTCTTCTCGAAAACAAAGCCTTGTATCAAACAAGTTTATTCTATATTTTCGACTGAGTTTTTCATGTAGAATCACCCCCTTGGTTGTAGTACCAGTTACGGGACACCCTGTATAAAGTACCGCGTTTTATTTGCTCGTAGGTCATTTATTGTGTATTCCTAAGCTTTCTCCTTTATACCACAAAAGGTCATCCAAAAGGCATTGCTCTCAGTGCGACATTTACCGTGGAGTTGTGTACAGTGAGCTCGCGATATATGTCAGCAACACGGGTCTTAACCCATAGCACTCGAGTGGCAACCCTGAGGCGCCTAAATATATTGATTATACTATTAAATTTGTTTGCGTATTATAAAATGATTTTCAAACAAATATAAAATGAGTTTGAAAATAACAAATTTTTCTCGAAAACAAAGCCCTGTATCAAAAAAATTTTACTCGAAATACCATGTGACTTACACCACCGTGATTCATTGTTTAAGTTTGTAATAGATATGTTGGGACGCTTCTCTGAAGATTTTAACGCTAGGTTTAAATGAGGGCTTCTAATATTTTTACGATTGTTGAGATTGTGAAGATCCATCTACGTGGAATTACTCAACAAACTTACTTCCTTAGGTATATACAGTGTGAGCCATATAGTGTATATATGTGAGCCAGTGTATATAGTGTGAACCTAACTTTTGCACCACAAATATCTTTGTTGTTTCTAAAGATACGTGAAATAAGGACAAAGTTGATTGGTACCATGGGGCTGACACGATGACATAAAGAAATTTCGTTTTTATGTCATTTTTCTACAGATATTAAGGTCACCTTGACTTTTTTTTTAATGGAACCACCCTTTTCTGAGGTTAATACCTACAAGGATAGTCACTTTCATTAGGAATTAAATGATTATATTATTCCAAGGTCATTCAAGGTATTATTTAAAAAGTGGTTGAAAATTTGGATAGACACATTCTTCTTCTTTGTATAAAGTGATGTAAAATACTCACTTTTACTGCTCGGTGACGAAAACTGAATTTTCAATGTCTGAAAATGTCTGAAATTCATTGTCGATTCATTGTGGATCGCAAAGGAATCGCGAGAGGCGAGAGAGAGAGGGAGAGAGAGAGAGAGAAAGAGAAAGACGGATCGAAACAAAAGAGGAGGCACTCGAAAAAAGAGTGGCAGTAATCGGGCCCTCGATTCCGGTGGTCCGGAAGAACGGGGTGGGCGCGAGAGCGCGATTACGCGGCGAGGTCAGGGGGCGGGCGTTAATTAAGGTGACAAAAAATCGGTCGGAGAGCCGAGTTACGAATGTTATTAGCCGGACGACGGTAATATCGAATATGGTGGACGCGGCGCGATGAGTTCCTGCGGAGGCACACAGGAAACGCCGCGCGCGCGGTGCCGGCGGGACGGGCCACGGGAGAGGGTGTCGGGAGAATCTCACCGAGAGAGGGCTATTATTAAAATTGATGTTGCAATGGTAATAAGCGGAATTGCCGGGTATTAAATTAAATTATTTTAATGCCGCGATCCGGGACGGCCGAGGGGACGGCGGAGGGGCGGTGCGGGGACGGGGACGGGGGCGGTGCGGGGGATGCTGCTCGATGCCGTCGGAGGCGCGGCTTGTAATATCCACCGCGGATACCAAGATTGAGCGTGCCAGACGCGGATGAAAGTGCAACAATTTTGCGCACAGTTTTGATACGGAATGACCTTCGCGACCCAGCATCGCGCCGATTATTTTCGCGCCGCCGCCGACGGCACGGTACAACGCCGAGCAAAAGCGCTGTGCCCGGCCCACGGAATTTATTCGAGAATTTTCGTGTCACGACATTGGCAAAACTAGGTCTTTCCGCCGGCTTATCATTTTCTAAAGAAATAATAGTCAAGTTTGAAGGAATGCACAGTGGCTCGGAATCGTAAAATAGGTGGAGAAAATTCGTATCTCTTTCAACTATGCAGTATTTATTACGAAGAAGGCAGTTTTGCAGGTTTTCAATTCGTAGGACCCGAATCTAATATTATTTTTTTGCTACTATAAAAAGCTACCATTATAGGGGAGGTTTTATCTGATAACACAGTGGGCCGTTTCTATAAAATACGTGGAATTTATTCGAGAATTTTCATGTCACGAAGTTGGCAAAACTAGGTCTTTTCCTTAGCTTACTATTTTATTGAATTAGACGGATTAGGGACAGAGACCATTTTCTAAAGAAATAATAGTCAAGTTTGAAGGAATGCACAGTGGCTCGGAACCGTAAAATAGGTGGAGAAAATTCGTATCTCTTTCAACTATGCAGTATTTATTACGAAGAAGGCAGTTTTGCAGGTTTTCAATTCGTAGGACCCGAATCTAATATTATTTTTTTGCTAATATAAAAAGCTACCATTATAGGGGGTGTTTTGTCTGATAAAATTGAAAATTCTATAATTGATCTAAAACATAATTTTGGAATCGTAAAATAGGTGGACAGTTTTGGGGGTTTAGAATTCGTAGGATCCAAATCTGATATTATTATTTTTTGCAACTATAAACAGCTACTATAAACAGCATTTTAGGGGGTGTTTTATCTGATAAAATCGAAAATTCTATACTGGATTTAAACCATAATTTTAGACAAGTAACATTATATAAACACGACCTCGAAACTATATAATGAAAGAGTTATTGCTAACGAAATCAATGAAAGTGTACATTTCAGAATTCTAGGCGAAAGTAATTATAAAGAATAGGCCTCTAGAAATTCATCGCATCAAATTTTGTTTAGATGTTCCTTCACCCACGTATACAGTTTGTTAACAATTATTTAATTATTGAATGTTGGTCGTTTCTGGAAACGTGAATCGCTGCACACTTTGTGGGCTTTTCCGGCTGTTTCGAGTGCATTATGACGAACGGGTGTTACTCTGAAGGGGATGAAAATGATTTGAAAGAGTGAACAAAGATTTCTCATATTATAAGAAAATTCACCTTATTAGCTCCTGGAAACTTCAGTACTGTCGAAGATCGTTCGCCGACCGAAAAATCCGCTTCGCTGCTCCAGTACGAAGCCTCGAAAAGGACGAAGAGAAGCGAGAAGGGGGTAAAAGAGCCCCCAACACCTCAGGGATCAGCGATTTCCCGTGAAACCGCCAACAAAGAGGCGCTCGAAGAGCACGCATTAAGCCGACCGGGCAATAAACGAGAAATTAATGGATCCTACCAGCGAACGTATCAACAAGTTAATGAAACATTAAATATCCCTATAACTGGAGCCGAGTAAAGTCGCTTCTCTTGTATCAACCGCAACAGAGGAAAGAGAGAGAGAGCGAGCAAGCGAGAAAGAGAGAGAGAGAGGCGCTATTTCGGGATGTGGTCGAATGTATATTTATCTTTTTCCCACGTGAAAAGCAGCGGTTAATGGCCAATATCAATAAACCCGGGGCCCTGTTGCGGCGCGATGGCGCTCGCCGATAGCGATTTCCGAATGCGGCGGCAACGCGCGTTAGTTAATCTTAATTGTAGCTATCATCGGGCCGCGAGGCCGGCGTCGATGCTATCGTCGTCCCCTAATTATTCGAAAAACTTTCCCGAGGTCTCTATTAAACTCCGGAGGGAGAAGTTAATTAGCCCGTCGACCGATTTTTCCGATCGGGACCGCTGCCGTCGTCGCCGCCACCGCCGCCGCCGCCGCCGCCATCTTGTCGCTTCACGTTCGAACCGACGACGGTTGGTTCTTTCTTTCCGCGGTTCGCTTTTATCGCAATGCCGCTCTCTTACCGGGCTCATTATCGTTAAACATTTAGTCGCAGCATGTAACCCCTTGCGCCACGTAGTCACCGATGAACACGTTCGAAACCCCCCTCCCAACCCCCCTACCCGCAACCCCCTCGGTGGCTCCCGAGAGCGTTTTCTCGGGGTTCGAGCAATCTACGGGCCCCCAATGTATGTCGCGTGTAGTAATTACTTCTAATTAGTAACGTATACTACGTTCTAACAAGACGCTCGCTTGTACCGCGTGCACACGATCCACTGTGCCTTCTCTGTCTCTCTCGCTCTCTCTCACCGTCCTCTCACCGACGAGACAGCGGTTTTTAATTGCCGTAGGATAATTATCTGGAGGCTGTGCGTGACCTTTAATCGTGCTTTACTTCTTCCCGAGCGGTGCACGCGCGCACCTGCAACCCCGGTGTCCGAATTATTCGGATGCAACGGATTGCAGTTTATGAACACGGTCGGTCACGAAAGTTTACCGGCCGCGTTTCACGCTTCGAAACGCCGCGAGGAATTTGCACGACCGACGTTCGCTCGTTACACGCGCGCTTTGTTGAATAATTAACCGAGTTTGCTGCGAAAGCAAGAAAGGATATTTATTAATAGGAAAAAGTGAGCTGACCACTTCTGTTCGGCGGAAGTCGGTAACGGAGAAATTTTAGCTGCCAACCTTTTTCGGAAAAAACCAGCCGTTACTTTTGTAACTGACGGCGGAGAGTAACAGCGTTTTTATGCCACTAACCCTCATAATTGACGGAACGTCATCGGACGCACATAAATGTTCAACAGGGTTTCTCGAAGCGGAGAAAGCTACGATGAAGTAGAGGGAGAGCGTTTTCAATAAATTCGAAACATAACCTAATGGTTCATGCAAGAACCCCAACACGCTCAAATGGAAAAATATTACATGCTCCCTTCGCTTTCGGGAGACATTAATTATTGTGGCGAATAGGGGTTTTATGCGAAGTAAACGTTGGTGGAGCTACCTGCGCGATACGGGAGTCGTGTATTTATTTATTAATAATTTTTGCGGGTTCGGAATGGTGTAACAGTATTTTCGAATTCATTTCTCTGTTTTACATTTGACTCATTTGTGTCATGAAATCCGCGGTCTACTGACCGTGGAAATTAATTTCAATTTTTAGAAAAATTAATAAAATAAAAATTAACTTTTGGCTCGTTGTCGTTGTCATTTCTGCACTAAAAATTGTAATTTGTTGCTATGGATCGTTCAGACCTTCCCCACCAGTCTCACCCTAATAAATTAAATCACATAATATTGTGCATGTCACTGAAATCACATTAACCTTTTGCACTCGAAGCCATTTTAGAATATTTATATGTAGAATATTTCTCTTCTATATATATAATATATTTTTTTCATACTATACATACGAAAATAGTGGAATTTGCCCCGAAGGTACTGAGGTAATACTTTAGAGTACTTTAGTAATTTATAAAGTACAAACAAATTTCATAATGCAAGAAATATTTTGAATAATGATACAGTAATTTTTACTGGCGCCTTCCGCGACGTTCATCATCGAGACCTTGACGACATATACAGAGAAACTACTATATTACAGAAAATCGATTTCCGACGATCGTCAGATCGTTTCGCGGACGTGTTAAAAATTGCCATGGTACATCGATCGAAGGAAACGAAAGCGTGGACAGCAGGAGAGAGAGCAGGACAACGTCGAGGCACATCCTCCAGGACTATGGCAGGATCGAAAATTGACCGATGAGACCTCGGAGGAACGATTCGCGTGGAAAAGGGGACCGGCGTTGACGGACCGAGGCTCGTCCCGCGATATTTGCGCCGGCTCTTTGCACTCTCTTCCAGGCGAAACGGATCGCCCTTGAAGTGGGATCTTTTCACAGCCGTGCACGGCCCTCTATTTGTCCGCGAGGCGCGAATTACGACTCCCCTGTGTCAATATGTCAGCGCAGACATTTCGTGCTCGCCGGCCGGCCAGTCTCTCGGACCTATATGTATACATCTCTCTCTCTCTCCCTCTCTCTTTCTTTCTCTCTCTTTCTTTCTGCCTCCCTCCCGTCACAGCTCTCCTTCGTCCTCCTCCTTCCTCGGCTTCGGCTTCAGGGGCCTGCGCCCGCCACTTTCCTCGCACGTTACGCCGCTACTTTTATCGGAGCCGGCCGGTCGCCTCGCATAAACTTTATTTGCCAACGTGGCATCGCCCACCGGCTCGCGGAATACCGATGTACTTCGAGTTTTCCCTCGTACTTCACTCGCCATCGTTGCACGACCCGTCGCCTTCCCTCCCCTCCCTTCTCCTCCTCGGACACGGCAAACAGAGAAATTTACTTTTCGAACGAACGGTTACGATCGCTCGACCCTCGCCTTTTCCTGCGACGCTTCTCGGACACGGCGAAAAGTTCGGCCCGGACTGCGCACCAAGCCGTGTCCCAGAAACTTCAGGCCACCCCACGAGTCACGCGACAGCGAGATTGTTATTCCCCGCTTCCTGTATTGTCGCGCCGGTGTTCCTCGGCAGCTTTTTCGGCCTCTCCGGAGCTTCCGGTGTCGATTTGAGGCACCGCGCGCCGCGCAGCGGGCAATTTGGACGAACTCGGATTCAAAATCAAAGAACTTTTGATAGGAATGAGGTGGAGGGATGAAATTCTTTTAAAATTAAAGCTGAAACTTTGTACAATTTTATTTTTCAATTTGTTTTAAAGCGGAATTCTATGGAATTGAACAAATATGCTCTATCAATGTAGAAAATTTCCCAAATTTTTCCTACTATATTGAACATTATTTCTTCAGTAGAATACCTGCATGAATTGCTATTACAAACGAGACTTTTCATCGCAAAGGTCTGCTCTTCAATTTAGAAAAAAAAAATCGAGAGAAAATATTAAATAGGAGCGTCAGGATGTCTCATTGAAGAGGTACAATTTTTGTGGCGAGAAATGCTGTTCTTAAAACGTCCAAGTTTCAATGTTTATTACGATCGTAATATTGATTAAAATGTACTAATTTTTTCATTTTCGAGGTCCATGGACATCAAAGAAAGTTTGTTGATTAGATATCGATACGAGAAAGTTCGTTGTTGGGCTAAATTTTACTTATTTTTCCGTTTTATACGGAAACAGTCACGTTTTATGCGCAAAACATACGCAAACGAGAAGGAAAATTTTTACTTTGATTATCTGAGCTTCTATCAGATTTTTGTTGAACTGAACAAAGTTGATACTGAACTCTATTCAGTAAATGTTAGTGGTATAACATTCATTAATTGATATTCTAAATGTGGTTTTGTATGAAATTTTAAATACTCCATAACCGGATGTCAACAGAATACACGGATTTTTCTACATATGTCGCCAATATCCAGATGATAAATGTCGCGGAATTATCCCCACTACCGGAGAGGCCTCGGTAATCATAACACAGTTCAAGTATGTCTCCTGGACGATACATGACTCTGACAAGACCCGTGTTGTTGACATATATCGAGAGTTCACTGTAATCAGTGAATCACTAAGGAAACATGCTCTGATCTATCATCAACGCACATTATATGCAACAAGGGCAAAAGAGATACAACTGGGATACATGCAATGATAAAGGCAACTTGAGAATCTAAATGTTTTCAGTTTTTTAAAGTTACCGAAGGAAAAGAATTTCCACTTGGTTCCAATTTCTCTCACAATTTTTAGTGATCCTCAGTCCAATCATCAATAGCAATTCCGACTACAAAACACCATCGTAAACCCTTCGAAAGTGAGGAAGCAGCTTGCCAATGTTCGATGAACTATTAACGAAACGATACTGTATTATCGAAGACCGCTTCTACTCATAACTACCATAAATCTCGTTGACCGTTCCCGAACCAGTGAATCGAGCAACGACACCTGAATTACCGGGGGACGCAGCTGGTCTAGAAATTCCCCTAACGTCGGACCAGTACCGAAACGGTACCGTACACCGGTGATTAGGTGTGTACCGCGCGTGGGTACGGTTTACACCGGTGAAATTTATCGGCGACCTTAGCCGCGGACGTAGAAATGTACCCGGGCACCGATGCGATATTTATCGCGTGTATTCGCATGAAAACCGACAAGCAATCGACGATCTTTAGTTATTTATCAGCTGTCGCGGTTATCGCATCGTTACCCGACATCGGACCCGGTTCTCTGTCGGCGTTGCACCGCTACATCCTCGCTTTACGATTTCCTCGTTCGGACCGAATGTTACGACACGGGCCCGCATCGGGCACCGAAGGATCGACAAATCATTTTGCCCGGGTATCGTGTACCCGCGCGACTGTCAGCATGCTCGCGTGCCTCGCCGCCGATTAATATGGATCATTTCGACGCTAATTTATGTCGGGACCTTGTAAACGACCCTCGCTGATGCAACCACTCGTGTGAACCGCTCCGCACGTTCTTGCACGTTCCCTCGTCAAATTCCATTTGGGGCCGCGCGGCTACCAGAAATTTCCAAACGTCGATTTGTTTTCAATTATTATTTGGTTAATTACTAATTGAATCACTCGGATTTGAATTATTCGGTCGGCAGATAAGTTCGTTCGATCTTTTGGAGCGGAATGGAACAGAATTTTTTGATAGGCAAAATTTTATTGAATTATTGGGTTGGCAGGTAAATTCGATCGAATTTTTAGAGCGGAATGGAACAGAATTTTCTGATAGGCAAGATTTTATCGAATTATTGGGTTGGCAGATAAGTTAGTTCGATCTTTTAGAGCGGAATGAAACAGAATTTTTTGATAGGCAAGATAAATTAGAATCGATTAAAATCGTCCTCAAGACGTTCCTTCGATAACACTGTCCAACACCAAAATTGTTTTGCAAACACATTGTTGTGCAACACCTGTTGGGTGATTCTTGTACACTTTGTCATCTTGAAACCAAAATGCGAAAGCAGAATTGCCCTACCATGCAACGTTTTCGAAAAACATTGGTTTTTGTAAAAATGCATGAAAACTGAAAACGCGAGAAAGTTCAAGTTTGAGTGAAGAGATAGAGGGAACTCTCCTCTACATATCCATATAGCCAATTATATTTTTATGTACTTCCTAATAGTTGTAAATGGTTGTTAAAGTTTGACTAATTTTGACGCCACTAAATGTTGCTGTATCATTATTCAAAATATTTTTTACCTTTCTAAATGTGTTTGTACTGAATAAATTACTAAACACTTCGGTATTGCAACAGTAAATTGCACCATTTTTGTATGTATAACATGAAAAAAAATATATAGAAGAGAAATATTCTAGGTCTGAAGAAATGTTTCGTTTTGGAGTCAAAATCGCTTCGAGTGGAAAGGGTTAACATTGACGGTGATAATAGGAGATCTCTCTGTTGGGTTCGTACCGGCCGCAGATCGCTAAGATCATGCGAGCAGGCACGGACGGAGATCCACGGAGATCCAAGTTGTGTCTCCCCACCCCCTGTGCCCCGTGTCGTCTGTCATCGCGATTTTTCCGGCACCCCCGCGAGAAAACTCGACGGGGCCGGTGTTATCGGCACGTGAATCAATTTCCAATCGGTTTCCCCCATCCCCCGGTTCATCCATCCCCCTCGGACCGCGCGCCCCCTTCTGTGGAAACTGTCCCCCCCTCGACCATAAACTATTCTACTGTGCAAGATCGCGACGTCATGAATTATTCCAACGACTTCTGGAGCCAGGCGACTCTCAGGGACGATCTCGTTGTCTCGCTGGGAGAAGAACAGGGGCGAGAGGGAATAAAGGGTTCTCTCTCTCTCTCTCTCTCTCTCTCTCCTTCTCTCTCTTACCCGCCATTCCGCTAGACAAAAGGCTTCTCCGCTACAAAGAAGATACTGATCCGCGAGGATATCGATTGTCTTTGCTCGGCGTATTTTCCAGATAACTCGCGTCGTCGTTCCGTCGCCGTAAGAAATGTGCATTTCAATGGGCCGAGCCCGGTGATTGGACGCCGCGACACGTTCGAAACGGCGATCGGATTTCTGCCGATTGCCCGCACGATTTCCTTCCGATCGTCTCGACTTGTCTCGCCTGCGAATATTATACGCCGCGCACTCGGTAATTTCGACAAAGTCGGACTCAAAGTCAAGGAACTTTCGATAGGAATGAGGCAGAGCGATGAAATTCTTTTCAAATTAAAGCTCGAACTTTGTAAAATACGGGGAAAAATAGGGAGATTATTACCCCATGCAATCATTTCAACAAAAAAAAAAAAGATTTTTCCCTCGCGTGGTAATGAAAAACCAAAACTTTTAATTTCTGCACGTTTAACGAATTTTCTGAAGGTTAAGAAACGTTCGTACCACCATCTCCCTATTTTTCCCATATTCTGCAAAGTTTGAGGTGTAATTTAAAAAAAATTTCATCGCTCTACCGCATTCCTATCGAAAGTTCTGCGATTTTGAATCCGATTTCGTCCAAATTGCCCACTGTACGGCACGCACACTAGAATATTTTCTATAATTACATTTTCTATTATTATTTTCTATGTTTTCTATTTTTCCCATATTCTACAAAGTTTGAGCTTTAATTTAAAAAAAATTTCATCTCTCTACCTCATTTCTATCGCAAGTTCTGTGATTTTGAATTCGATTTTGTCCAAATTACCCACTGTGTGCTGTACAGTGGTCCTAATCGATGAATTTGTAGGAAAAAAGTTCAAAATTAAAGCTAAAAAGAAACACGTATCATTAACCTTTTTATGTACTATACATCCCACAGAGACGCAAAGTGACCTCTGGCATTGGTCTCATTAACAATAATTGATAATTAAAGGATTAATGACTGTTGCGAGTTCGTAACATTGCAAAACGTATGTGGTTTTTCGTAATCTTTTAAGAAGTTGCGAGCCCAACGTGCACGCAGAAATAAATGAAACACCGTCCACCGTGCAATTTAGAATTCATTTTCATCTCCAACTGGTTTCCAAGACGATATCAAGGACGACAATTTTCGGATGATAACATAACTCTCTAAGTTCGAATCCTCGGGACAGCAGAATTGACGTTTCCCCGGACTTTCGACTTCACTTGACTTCGAGTAACCTCCGCAGAACCCGTGAAGTGTGTTCCAAGAATTGGATAGCGTGCAACTGGCAGCTCAGCGGGAAAAGTGAACACTAAGCGGGCAACCATTGCACACGAATGCTTCAACCTTTCGACGACAAAAGTGTTACCACCGTGCGAACATCCTAAGTTGTCTAACACCTGCGAATTACATTGAGGTATTATTGTAAACAATGTGGTAGATGATAAACTGTGTTGTTACAAGCAATCCAGCACACGAAGTTTCCTAGAGATTGAAACCCTGGTTGCAAGCGAAAGACGTTTGCAAAATGAAAGACGATTTTCTTGTGTATAAATATTTTATTTAATCATATATTCTCCACTTTGGTGCAACACCAAAGTACCCAATATCCAATTACCCAATTACACAATTTCGTCTTTATTAGTTTCAACAGAACGTGGCGGATCTTCAACATTAAAATTGCACATCGAATAATTTAAAAAAAAATGTAAAATATTCCGAAATATTTTAATATCGTCCTCGGCCTTCCGCCGAATATCATAATATTCTCAAATTGTTCTAATATTTTTACTGTTTTAAGACACACAGTCATTCCCGTCATAAATTCAGAAAATCCCCTGTCTAATCATCAAATACTAATGTCAGTTCTTCAAAAGCTTCTTGGATCCATGCTGCAACTCCAAACACCCTCCAGAGAGGATCCTACATAAAAATCCGACGATTCAACAGCGCCTGCGAAACAGCTTCTATCATAACATCCTCAAATTTTTCTAATATTTTTACTGTTTTAAACCACACAGTCATTCCCGTCATAAATTCAGAAAATCCCCTGTCTAATCATCAAATACTAATGTCAGTTCTTCAAAAGCTTCTTGGATTCCCTCTGCAACTCCAAACACCCTCCAGAGATGATCCTACATAAAAATCCGATGATTCAACAGCGCCTGCGAAATAGCTTCTATCACAATATCCTCAAATTTCTCTAATATTTTTACTGTTTTAAGCCACACAGTCATTCCCGTCATAAATTCAGAACATCCCCTGTCTAATCATCAACTACTAATGTCAGTTCCCCAAAAGCTTCTCGGATCTCCGCCGCACCCCTAATCCCGATCCCACATAAAAATCCGGCCTGCGGATGATTCAACATCGCCTGCGAAACAGCTTGAATCATCCGGTGCCAGGTTACACAATCGTTTCACCGGGTTAGGTTCGGGCGATTCGGTGGGGCGAGGTGCGCGGTGGTTAATGGTCCGGTTTCGGACAGGTTTCGGATGGGTTCTCGAGTCCCGGTGAGAGGCGCAGGTTCGACATTATAATACTCGAACTTCTGGATGGGCGCGGTTGCTGGTCCCGGGGTATCGTCGCCGCGGATGATGCTGCCGGGCAGTCAAGGTGGAGGGAATAAAAAGAGAGGATTTCCCTTGGGCGGTCGTCCTTGCCCTCGCCGGTCGGCCCACGTCAAGGCCACCTCGCTGCAGGCGCATTGCACCCGTTTCTCTCTCTCTCACTCTCTCTCTCGCTCCTCTTTCTCTCTCTCTCTTCGCCTCGGTGGCCCGTCTTCTCTGGCTGTTTCGTCCCTCTTCGTCTTCCTCTCGTTCATTTAATATATACTGCATCGCTCGACTCGAACCACCCTGCGCCAGGCTACGGGCTCTCGCAGACTGCTTTCTTCGTGTTCCCCCCGCGCTCGCGCTCACTGCCCTGCCGAGGATGATCGTCGTAGCGCAGGTTGCACAGTTACAGGCGTCCCTTTTTACCCGGTAACCCCCCGCCAACCCGTTCGCTTGCCTTTCTTACTCTTCTTCGAGTTTCTTCCCCTCTTCTGAGTCTGTTCCCTGGTATCCTCTTCTTCTTCTTCTTCTTCTTCTTCTTCCACTTCATCCTACTCCGGCTGCTGCTTCTTCAGGGGACTCTTCGCGCGACAGATATCGCCTCCCGATCGGGCTCCTCCTTCTCCTCTTTCTCCCTTCTCCTACAGCATGTTTTGCTTCGCTTTTCTTCTTCTTCTTCTTCTTCTGGTTCTTCTTCTCTTTCTTCTTCTGCCTCTTCCTCTTCTTTTGCACCCCGGCCCCCGCGGACTCCTGCAACGCTATAAATATCCGGCGAGGTGTTATTTTTAACTCGGTATCGCGCGACACGCACCAGCACAGTAGGAGAACACGATCGGCAGAGGGGAGGGAGCCGCCCATGAGGTCGAAGGGTTCGATACTTCTTCGTGGATCGACGTAAACGAGTTCCACCGGATACCAAGCGTAATACCGATCGTTGCTGCTGCATTTCGCGCCGCTTCCAGAACCTATGACAATGATAATGACTGTTGGATCGAGCGTCCGCGCGCGCGCGCGCGCTGTTTAGGCCTCGCTTCATCCCCTAGGCTCTGATAACGCGAACACTGTCTCCGGTGCCGTCGAGTTTTTCACGATTCCGCGCGATCGATGGATCGCCCCCATAGTTTTCGCATGACGTAACTGCTGCACCGCAGATCTTTGCGCTGTTATGGTCAGACCGCGGACCGTTTTGCGAAATAAAAGTCGGTGTAAATTGTACGACACGGGAGGAAAAGAGAAATGTCGTTCTTCCTTTTTGTGCAAAATAAATATCTGTGTAAGTTGTATAGAATATAGTATAGTATAGTATAGCATGGTATAGTATATTATAGTAAAGTATAGTATAGTAATGTATAGTTTAGTATAGTATAGTATCGTATAGGATAGCATAGTATAGTATCGTATAGGATAGTACAGGACAGTATAGGATAGTATAGTATAGTATAGTATAGTAAAGTAATATAAAGTGATACTAAAGTATAGTAAAGTATATAAAGTATACAGTAAAGTATAGTAAAGTATAGTATAGTGTAGTAAAGTAATATAAAGTGATACTAAAGTATAGTAAAGTATATAAAGTGATATTAAAGTATATAGTAAAGTAGAGTAAAGTATAGTATAGTATAGTAAAGTAATATAAAGTGATACTACAGTATACAGTAAAATATAGTAAAGTATAGTATAGTAGAGTAAAGTATATAAAGTGATACTGAAGTATAGTAAAGTATATAGTAAAGTATAGTATAATATAGTAAAGTAATATAAAGTGATACTACAGTATACAGTAAAGTATAGTAAAGTATACTACAGTATACAGTAAAGTATAGTAAAGTATAGTACAGTATACTAAAGTAATATAAAGTGATACTAAAGTATAGTAAAGTATATAAAGTGATATTAAAGTATATAGTAAAGTAGAGTAAAGTATAGTATAGTATACTAAAGTAATATAAAGTGATACTAAAGTATAGTAAAGTATATAAAGTGATACCAAAGTATATAATAAAGTAGAGTAAAGTATAGTATAGTACATAGTAAAGCCTGGTATACTAAAGTATAGTATAGTAAGCTGTAACATAGTATAAAGAAAAGCAGATATTCGAGACCAGGCCTTTTCTGAACGTTTCGGTGTAAATACCTCGCGCATGAAACACGATCATCGAACCAGAGAAAAAAGGGTAATAGAAAAATTGAAGCAATAATTTGGTCCGGGTTCGATGCACCTTCAACGCTATAATAACTCGGAGAGTTTTACGAAATAAATGGGAAACGATTTTCACGTAGCTCGCGGTCGGAGGGTTAATGGTTGCAACACTTTCAGCGCGAGATAGTGTTCCAAGCAAGTTTTTTTTTTTTTACTATTTTAACTGTGAGATTATTCCGTGCTAACTGCGGATTCGAAGCGTCCGGATAATGGCGTTGATGTTTTCCTATTTTATGGCTGACAGACTCCCGGCCGCACACCAACCGAGCACACATAATTCCCGATACATTACGCCTGTATACTTTTCCTCCCACAATATCCGGTTCCCATCAGGCTCCTCCGTTTTACAGGTATTTTACCATATCTTCTTCGCGCAGCTTCATGATTGCGCCGCGTCGCATAGTGGGCAATTTCGACAAAATCGGATTCAAAATCAAGGAACTTTCGCTACGAATGAGGTAGAGCGATGAAATTGTTTTTTAAATACAGTAATACAATATTTTCTATTATTATTTTCTATATTTTCTACTTTTCCGATATTTTACAAAGTTTGAGCTTTGATTTAAAAAAAATTTCATCGCTCTACCTCATTCCTATCGAAAGTTCTGTGATTTTGAATCCGATTTTGTCCAAATTTCCCACTGTGCGGCACGCGGCAATACAATATTTTCCATTATTATATTTTCTATTATTATTTTATAGATTTTCTATTTTTCCCATATTCTACAAAGTTTGAGCTTTGATTTAAAACAAATTTCATCGCTCTACCTCGTTTCTATCGAAAGTTCTGTGATTTTCAATCCGATTTCGTCGAAATTACCCGCTGTGCGCCGCGCATCGGCTAAAAAGCAAATGTTACTTTGATTCGTTGTCGTTAACTGTCGAAGAGCGCTCGATATTATCGAAAGAAACCGACATTAGGGACACGCCCAGAGGCCAACGGAGGATGCTCTTTCCGAGTTCATCGTGCAACCGCGCTGCAACGTGCAATCTAGGCGCATCTCGCGAACGAGAAGTCGCGGGTAGGCGTGCAGCACTCTCAGCCCTGACTAATCGACTTGTTCCTCTCCTCGGCCTTCCGGCGGGGACATGGTCGATTACTTTTTTAGAATTACTTCTTTATTCGATAAGAATTCAACAATTCGTTAACGTTAATCACAGTTAACTGTTTAAGGACATCCACGTGCGATTTTCAACTCTTCGACACATCGTTGACCGGCAAAATTTTCCTGATAACGTTGAAATTCTTACAATGCTGAAATATATAAGTTCTTTCACCGGTAGTCATTTTTATACCTAGATATAATAAAAGAAGAAAAGTTTCTGCTCGGCTCCTGCCTTCTGCGACCGATGCGTTTATTTTGCATAAAGATCCCCGATGATGGTGCGCATCCTTCGTTTCGACGAAACCGGGACACCTGGACAATTTCACCAGCGGCTCCGGGAAGCGTCCAGGTCCAGGTATAGTCGAATCGAATCGACGAATGATCAGTCAAGGTGGACCGCTGTCGGGGCCACCGTTCATTCAGGGCTCTCGATGGCTACCGTTTGACAGCGAGAGATGTTCGAGCAGGTCACCGCATTCGTTCCACCGAGTATAGATCCAGTTTCTTCATCAGCTTCGCGGTAGCTTGGCACCTCATCCACCGTGTTTCTTCTCGGTCGTCCCGACGCTTCGTCGATCTCCTGCTCTCTTCTTTTCCCGTCGCTTTTTCTCCCGGGCTCTCTCTCTCTCTCTCGCCTTCTCTCTCTCCTCCTTTTTCCGCCTTTCCTCCGCGCGCGGTGTTCTCTGGAGCATGACTCCGGGCGTTGATTAGACCCTGCCCTCTTCCTCCTCTAAACCTCTCTCTCTCTCTCTCTCTCTCTCTCTCTCTCGCCCCTCTCTATCTCTCTCTCTCTCTCTCTGGTCCCCCACCTCCTCAGTAGCTTCGTTCCTTGCTCCCCTTTTTTTTTATTGTTGCCGCTCTAGCTCCGTGACCTTGCGAAGGTCGGGTGAACGAACAGTTACGAAGGCAGCGGCTACGGTCGTTGATGGCGCGCCGGTGTCTCGATGTCGGTACGTGGAAAAGGAACTACGCGCCGACGGCATTACGCGATACGTGTAATAATAAGGTGGTGCACTGGCCCGGGACGAACTATCATTATTCTTAGGGAGCCGCGCGCCGCAGACCGGTCCCCGCGACCGAGTCATTTCGTTATCTTTTCGGATCGGACGCGAAATCGGTTCGGATCGAAGGGACCCGCGGCCGACACACCCTCGTCGAATTTTACGAAACGCGATCCTCCACGCGCGGCGGTTCAGAAATGTGGAGAAAATTCGAGAAATTTGATCGCTTCGAACGATTAATTAACCCTCTACACTGGAAACTATTTTAACTCGGAAACATCTCTTCAGACGTAGAATATTTCCCTTCTATGTATATTATTATATCTTTGTTTTTCATTTATTTGTTTGATGTGGCTTCAACGTCGAAGGTCATTAGCAACACGGTACATTTTCTTACAATATATTATACATATTTGTATCCTTGATATACTTAGCAAGACCGGAGATATACTCCTTAGAACTTAACCCTTTGTCCTCGGCGTTGTTTTCATTCTAAAACTAAATTTTTCTTCGGTCTTATAATATTTTCAATTTATTCATACGAAAGTGATCCAATTTCTATATATAATATTGCAATGTTTAGTAATCTATTAAATACCAATTTTGTAATGCGACAAATATTTTGTAATATTTTTATAATTTTGATTTCGGTGCTTCAGAGTCACCACTTGAGTGCAAAGGGTTAACAGAATGGGTAAGGATCTAGGGAACTTAGCATTTTTCCTTTCATTCTCATAGTTTTTGCATTTTATTATTGGATGATTTATAATCATTTTATACATACGAAAATGAGTGAAATTTATACTCGCATGAGTCACCGTTCTACAGAAAAAATATTTACCTCACTTTCTGGTCACAGTAGTATATGAATTTTGCCTGCAGAGAAGAAATTGATTTTTTTTCGTCACGGTAGAGCTGCGCGTTCAATGAATTAAACACTCCGTAGATTTGTCGATACGGTAGAGCGACTACGTTACCGTCAAAAAATGGTTTCACGTGCTTCAAGTTTTCGTCCTGGAATAAGAATATTTCGTCGCTGGTAAAGAGCTCATTCCAAAGAGGAAGGCTCAATCCAGTGCGCTCTGGTCAAGAGCTGCCGAGATTATGCAAAAATATTTGTTTATATAAGCGTTAACAGTAGGCCAAAAATTGACGATGCGCGTGCCGTGGAATCCGAGAATTTTTCTGCCGTTGGACGAGTTTTCTGGATGACGTCGAGACCAGCGCTCACTATAAAATATCTCCACCAACCAATTCAGCTATAATTAGTCTTGATTGCGAAATAAAGACGAAACCTGGAAGCACGTTTCTGGCGAGTCAGAATTCCTAATATCGATAATACGGGGGAAAAATGTGACAGGTTTAGTCACAGACTTAGGACCCGTCGGATCAAGACCAAGACGGATCTTAAGCCTGTGCCCGAAGGCTGTGAATGGAAATTATTAATTAAAAAGTCGCGTGACCACCCCGGGCCCTTAAGGTTCTCGGCGAACAAACGATTATATTCGCGGGTACAGGATTTTATCGAGCATGAAATTCTGGCATTCGGCAGTTTAGTCGTTCGGGGACGGGGTCTGGGCTAGGCGTGTGCACGCGAGTGATTAAAAGCCGGAAATGAGAGGGCGGGCCGAATCGCCGTTTCATCCGGTGGACACGAGCCGAGCGACACGGAGCAGAAATCCCGCGCGGATTCCAGGAGCGTCCTCTCGGCGCGGTGCTCCGCGCCGGTGTTATCTGGAATTTCAATTGAGAGACGACGAACGATCCACGTGTGAAGCGTAGATTGTAGAATCGATGTCGGCATCCGGCATTGGTTATTAGCCCCCTAAACACGCCGAGACTAATGATTCGCTCGTCCTTGGGCTCCGCCGGGATCGGAGATTAGTATTTACCCGGTATTTTCTCTAATGGCCGCTCGTGTTCTTCCGCAAAGCGTGCCTGGGGATCGCGTATCGATTCATTATCGGCTCCGCTAATGAGTCGTTCTCAGCCGATCACCGGCTGACACAGGTACAGTGGAACCAACAAGTTTTCTCAAATTATTTGTTTATACAGGTCGCGTCAACATCTAGGTCATTAGCGGCCACAGATATTATATTATGATTACATTAATAATTACAGTAATACATTATTATGTCTTTGTACGTAACATATAAGTCACTTATAAGTCACTGTGTCTTTGTACTTAACGTATAAGTCACTTATAAGTCTCTGTGTCTTTGTACTTAACATATAAGTCACTTATAAGTCACTATGTCTTTGTACTTAACACATAGGTCATTTATAAGTCACTATGTCTTTGTGCTTAACATATACATAAGTCACTTATAAGTCACTATGACTTTGTACTTCACATACAAGTCACTTATAAGTCACTGTGTCTTTGTACTTAAACATATAAGTCACTTATAAGTCACTACGTCTTTGTACTTAACATATAAATCACTTATAAGTCACTATGTATTTGTGCTTAACATATAAGTCACTTATAAGTCACTATGTCTTTGTACTTAACATATAAGTCACTTATAAGTCACTATGTCTTTGTACTTAACATATAAGTCACTTATAAGTCACTATGTATAAAAAATGGCTACAGATTTTGATAGATGTATTCATGTTCTTTTTATAAGGAAATGTAAAGTAGTAATTTTTAATTTTTAAAATAGTAAACTTAGTGTTAAGGAAAGAAACAGTGTAGAAGTTCGATGAATAACTTTCACGTATAAAAATCAACGGTTTTCCATATTAAAAAATGCTGCTTATCATACTGTGACTTTGACGATGACGATTTGGAAACATGTTCGACGATCAATGATCACGGTGGGCGTCCACGGACCGGAAACGAGCGGTTCGGTAAATTCGTAAATTTCGCAAATCGGCGGCATCATTATGAAAAAAGTCGCGGCGTAAGTCGCATGCTGGACAATCAACGCACATGTTCACCCTCGGAGCTCGCGCGCGGAATAATAATAGTGCGTTTCCTGGCTGGTAAGAAAATTCCTTTCGGAGGAGGATGTTGCGCGGCACGTGTTACGTTTAGCAACCGTGAGCTTTCCAAGATTGCCCCCTCGCCCCCCTCCGTTCCGGCCGGCCGGGGTCATTTGGGTCATCGTTAAGGGTAGATCGTGAAGTTGTTCGACCGCGGTTCCATAAACGCGTGCAGCACGTGTGCGCGTGCGCGTGTTTTACGAATTACGCCGCGTGTTCTCGCTCCGCGAAAAATGCGCGTCGCCCTTCACCTCTTGATGAGGTGTCCTCTCCTTCCTCGGAGCGAAACTTAACCTCAAACTTCGGCCTTCGAAAAATTTCTCGATGGAATCCCGCCCGGCGAGAAGTTTCGAGCGGGAAGGAAATTCGCTCGCGAACGAGTAACTTTTTAATTAGAATTAAGGGCCAGGCCGACCGAGCGCGCGCGCGATTAATCGAAAATCATAAAGCCAAGAATGAAACTTCGCGAGACTTCGCGAGCTCGCCTAGTTCCCCGCAAGTATCCTCGGGAGTTTTAATTAAACCTCGGGGTTCAGTGTAGAAGCCCCGCTGAAAATACTTTCGAAGCCGTCGTCCTGACGTAAGGGACCTTCGAAATTTTTAGTTCATTTTAATGTCGATGCTCGTTTTAACGAACTCGAGCCGTGAATCTCTCGAGCACACGGTTCGGTTGCTGAACGTTTTGCATGCCGCGTCTTCTTCATGCCGAGATGTACCGAAGGACGCCGAATATGGCGAACAGCGAAACGTTTCTGGGAATCTAGAATCCGTACAAAAGACTCGTCGAACAGAAGTCAGGGGCTCCGTAACAAACGTCTCGTATATTCCTGTTGAAATGACCGGACGGGAATAAAAAAGAGGAGTTACACCCGTCTCCGCGTTCCTAGGAAGAACGGAAGTCTGTCCGCGACTTGTAACATCTACTTTCGTCTCGTTTCATCTCGCGCTTTCTTCCATCGGCGGGGAAGAAGAGAAAAAAATAAACGAACCGCCGCTACGGCATCAGTCGTAATTCACCCGGGTAAAAATAATCCCCTAGGGAGTACCCGGAACCAAGAACATAAATCCTTTTTTTAGTCAGAAGTCGTCTTTCATTTTTACCGACCGGACCGCGGCATCAAACGTGCTCCTACGCTGTTCGAAGCAACGTAACCTTTTAAAAATTAGATCAAATGACTTGAATGTTATTAGAAGGATTAGTTTATTGGACGAGGTGTAAAAAGTTTTTGAATAAAATTTCAATTGGTCGGAATCGCAAAGGAAATAAAAGTAAAGTAAAAGTTAGTAAAGTAAAGTAAAGTAAAGTAAAAGTTGGTTTTTTCAGCTTTTTTATCTGAGCCTGTATTGAAAATTTAAAGAATATGTTTGATTCGCCTGAATAAATTGTATCCTTGCTGAAAATTTCATGGATATTGGTTAATTCGTTTACGGGTTGTAAACGATCAAAAGTGCGATTTTAAGTCGAAAATCGTGAAAAATGACAATTTTTCTACTTTTAAGCGTTTATAACTGCTAGTAATATAATCGAGTAAACGGTAATATCCGTTGAATTGAATAACGATTGTTACACTTAAGACTGGACATATGGAGCATTGAAAGTGACTACAGTAAAGCCTCGATCTAAGCCGAACGGAGGTACAGTGTTTTAGTCAGTTCGCGTATCCTCTCCACTGGGGGCGTACCCTGAGTCGATTACTTGTCCTTGAAATGTTCTTACGATCTTTTTGACTGTAATACTAACGTCAATATTATTGATTTTTATTCTCAAACGAATTTTTGGGGCATTTTGCATTTATTTTTCAAAGCTGCGAATCTTGTGTACTGACAGCGATTTTTGGCTGGGTTTAGAAATACATTTTTATTATAAAATATCCAGATAAACCGTATCTTATTCTAGTCTTTCGAATTCAAAAGGGTTGAGACAGCATCCCCTATAATACATTTTCAATTTATAGTTTCGGTTTCGTTAATTAAATTACTCTGAGTCTGTAAGAATTTCTGCTGTTGATATTTGGCGCTTAACGTGTTAAATACTCGAACAAGAGTTTTCTATACATTTGCAGTGGCTACGTCCTTGATTACATTTTTTGCCTAACTGCCAGGTGTCCACGGTTCATGGGCAAGATTATGGGGACATATACTTTGTTTATAATCTCTAACAAGCACCAGCCCAATAAAACCAGCCCGATTGATTGATATTTACGAGACCATATTAAACTCACTCCTTATTATCCCCTGTTTATAGTCAGTACCGTAGTAGCTGACAGCAACAGGTAACAGTCTCCTTCGTCCCACAATGTTCACTGTTTTCCAAGCCAGTGTCAGAAAGCGGTTGTCAGTCTTGGTTTCTCGCGGGACACGAAACTGCCCCGTAAATCAAGTCACACTATTCCGGTGCGACAGTCGTTCTTTTCAGGCTCTTTTGCAATTTTTCCTAAAAAACAATTCCGTGGAATTACCATCACTTTTATTCCCACGTATTTCCATATTTTTCAACGAATATTAATTTCCTCTAATTCACTGGTTGCTATAATTTGATCTTCTTTTTTCATTGAAGCTCTTTACACCCTCAAAGGGGTCCACTTCACTTTACAATGTGGTATTACAATTTTACTGGTTGGTATTACAAGCCTAATATTAGGTTCCGCTATGAACATGTCAATATTTAGGGGTAATCGATAGCCCATTTTATCTAAAGATTCCAAAAGTTTGACCCTTTGGACGTCATATTTTTTTCACTGCCATATGACGTGGCTTAAAGTTTCGTCACGTTGATCACAATTACACATACCGTCACAAAATTATTTATAATTTCTTTCTCTGATTACTTTAGTATGCCTCTGATTGTGCAGAAAGTTATTGAGGATTTGTAGGGGTGTCGAGACTTAAACGTATATCACAAGATCCTATATTTATTATACAGGGTGTCTCCTAAGTCTGCCATCTAAAATAACCTTCTTGTTTCCTACGATACAAGAAAATTTGAAAGGAAAACATTAGTGGGTTCAGAGGGCAAAACAATGAGGATCACGTGAAGGTCAAAATATCACAGGTCGTTGGATTCTTCTTGACCTGGGCTGTCAAATAGCGACAATAAAAATGTATCGTTCCGTTTAGAAGAGACTTCGATAAAATCTCAGGAAAATATAACCTTGAACTTTTTCTTCCTATCTAATATTCGCCCCTCTGATGTTCTTGGTGACCGATTCCCGAAATCCTGGTTCCCGTCTCTGGAAGGCACCGCCATGCTTATCTGAGATAAAATTCCGATTACTTCCGATCACAAGATCCTATATTTATTATACAGGGTGTCTCCTAAATCTGCCATCTAAAATAACCTCTTTGTTTCCTACGATACAAGAAAATTTGAAAGGAAAACATTAGTGAGTTCAGAGGGCAAGAAAATGAGGGTCCCGTGAAGGTCAAAATATCACAGGTCGTTGGATTCGTCTTGACCTGGGCTGTCAAATAGCGACAATAAAAATGTATCGTTCCGTTTAGAAGAGACTTCGATAAAATCTCAGGAAAACATAACCTTGAAATATTAATATTCGCCCCTCTGGCGTTCCTGTTGGTGACCGATTCCCGAAATCCTGGTTCCCGTCTCTGGAAGGCACCGCCCGGTGACAATTCCTGGTGAATGGCCGCGTTGTCGAGGCTCGGCCAGGCAGATCCGCGAGGCCCGTCGCAGAAAGACGCGTTTACCTTTGTATTTGCATGAGCACTTATACCCGGCGGGCAAACAGCGTTTGCGAGGCCTCGCGCCGGAGCCTTTACGACCGTTAAAATATAACTTCCTGCGAAGACGCGGATAATAACTATGAATGCCTGCCATAAGGACTTGATCTGCCGCGGTGCCATGGCCGAGGCATTAATGACGCATTCCATCTACGTACCGGCCAACGCGGGTTTATAACCTCCGCGATTCTGACCCTCCTACTCCCGGGTTGCACCCGCGGGCCACGGTGCTCTTCCTACGGGTTTTCATCCATCCCGGTTCGTCCATCGACGTTGCGCCCCGTCGATGATGGATAACTGTCCCGATACTCCGCGTTCGCGGTTTCTCCAGTCGCTTTTTCTCTCCTCCCCCAAAGAAAACAATCATCTGCCCTTTCCTTCAACTGTAGCAGGATTTTCTAATACTTATCGATCACGGTTTCAATTTTCTATACGGTCCTCGCTTGGAATATTGTTAACGGTATCCATGGCCACTTTTTACAAACGAAAATCATTACGCTTTATACCTGAATCGCAAAACTGATAATTTACTTTGGGAAATCGATGCATCAAAGGGGGACGCTTCGGTGTAGCAATCTTTGACGCGGAATTTGCTGCTTTGTCCGAATTCGTTGGAAAATATTGAGCGTTTCATTTTGAAAACAAGGGCGACACTCGTATGTAGATAAAAGTGTAAAATAATGAAAAACGGGTTATCAACATTTCAGATAATGTTAACGGTATCCATGGCCACCTTTTACCACTCAGATTAAGTAGGAAGAAAACTGATCATTTACTTTGGAAAATCGTTCCATAAAAATGCGGACGCTTTGGTTTTTAACGCAGAATTTGTCCGAATTGGGGGGAAAATATTGAACGTATATTCGTTTTATTTTTTAATAAATTAGGGCCTAACAAACAACTTCACCCTTAGCACTCGAGCGGTGACTCTGAAAAGCACCGCTAGAAATTGTTGTGGCATTAAATCAAAGAAATTACAAAAACTATTACAATGTATTTGTTACATCACAAGATTTGTACAATATATAATGCGGAAGTCGGATCAGTTTCGTATCAACAAAATGAAAATATTCCAAGAGGGAAAACCTAAATTTTTCTTTTTCCATAAGAAAATAGCGTCGAGTGCAAAGTCGATAAATAGCATCGATACAAGGAATATAGATTGTACAAGGAGCAGAGAGTATGTCAACCGGTCGTTCGATGAGCATCGAAAGGGTTCGCCATCTTGTTTCAATCGGAAACCGAGCTTGCAATGAAGCTGATCCGGACACCGGTGGACCGTTCCGAGTCCCAGTTTCGAGCTTGATACGAAAATGGGACGTCATCGGAGCGGGAGGGTCTTTTGATAAGCCGGGGGAGGGGGAGAGGGTGTCGGTTTCTCGGGACCTTGGGAATGAATGTCAAAAGGACGGACGCGCAGGGGAGTACTCGCATGGCGGACGCGACCGAGGGATTATTAGGCATGCAGATTACCTGTCCGTTCATCGGCCGCAGACTGTCCTTATCCACCCGGGACCCGTTTCTCTTTTTGCCCTTCCACCCCGTTGATACCCTGGATTATTCGCGGACGGGTTCGCGAGCACTGCCACTGACGCCGGCCAGGAGCATTAGGACGCCGGTTTTTCACGCCGGCCCGAGAGATTGACAGGGAGAAATTGGATTTGTTCGAGAGCCCGAGGGTCGCCGCGAGCTGGACGATCTTCGTTCTTCGTCGCTGTGCTTCGTTGTTGCTAGATTTCGAGACCGATTCTCATGGCCGGATCGTCATTAGAAATTGAATA
>CM052139.1:1295834-1345154 GCA_028454255.1 Halictus ligatus | reverse complement strand
GAATGTACGAATTAGGCGCAACCGCACCGTATCCAGGCTCACGCGTACTCGCGTGAGCGATGGCCTGGCGTTTATGCTGAAATCCAGCGTCGTCGGGATAGATCGGCGGAGACGTGCGCTCCGCAGGAAATCTTCCTCGGATAATCGCATGACCGGGGCCCATCGTTTCGTTTCGAGGTTCCAGTCGATCAATCTGCGCTCGTAAACATTTTGTATTCAACGTCACGGTTCTAGGCTCGGGACACGATAGGTATCTGGACCGACCACTGTCGGCATCCCTCCCGCTTGGAATTCTCCCCGGCATTCTTTTTCGGCCTCCTCGCCTCCTTTTGCTCGTTCCCTCGGCTCGCGTTCCACGCTCGCGAGACGAGGAACAAGCAAGAAATAACGACCGCACGAATTAGACGCAGGAGGAACAGTCGTTTAGAATTGATAATTATCATATTCAACGGCCGGCTCGCGCGGCTCGTAGATTATTCACTCGGGCCGCGTTCGTGACGCGAAACTCGTCGAGAAAAGCGCGTCTCCGGCACGGTGGCCGGACTTTCTTAACCCTTTCAGTGTAACTTTCAGTTAATACAAAGATAATCGGCCGAATTTCACGATTTTAAATTTGTTTTAAATTTGGGTGTGGAAAAAGGCTCGTAAAAATCAAACGAAAAGCGATATTTACGGAATTCCAGAAGCTGTTTTATTATTTAGAAAAGCGACAGTGGCTCTCTCTCTCTCTCTCTCTCTATCTCTCTCTCTCTCTCTCTATCTCTCTCTGTCTCTGTTTCTCTGCGATTTAGCGAATTGAAGGAGATGTGATGTAATGGGATTGCAACCCTGAGGGGAACAATAAATGAATACATAAATAATTCAAAAAGCAGTGTATTAAGGACGAAATAGAGAATAAAACGGTGACGTTGATTTTTCTTTTTTCTATATTCATTGAACATTACATAAATAACGAAGGTATAAGTGATTATAAAGAAAAGAAAAATTGAGAATTCTCTCTTCAAAAAGTCGTCGTTTCATCATAACTTTATACACACCGTTTCTTACAAAGTATATACTTTGCATTTCCAATATATTTTGTGACAAAATAAATAATATTGCACAACAAACATAAAGAATAACTCCAAGGTACATGCTAGGCGCCGTACGGATTATCTCATCCGAAGCAAGTAATTGTTATAGGTAATAGAACATAAACAATAAAACAGAAGGTAAATCGAAAGATAGACTAAAACTTCTGCATGCATTTAATAATGGAATTCTAATCACGTAACATCTTTGTCTTTGATAATTCCCTCGAAGAAAAAGAAAATTGGACTTAAATACCAATCTCAGCGAAACAGAAATTTGAGTACTACATTTAACAAAAGAACACCACCCACATTTAAAATCTGCACTGCGAGTCTGACCCGTTATATGGAAAGAGGTCATTGATCGCTAGACTGCGGATCCTGATGCATTTCAGGATTTTAAAAAATTCAAGAAAACGTGTATATTGACAGAGATCGATCATTTTACCATAAGGAATTTTCCTTATTTTCCTGATCCTGGTTTGCGTACAGATTTTCTCGACCACGAGAGAACAGATTTTCATTTAGTCGGGAGTAAAAATAGCGTTCGTATCTGGCGGAGACTGACTGACGTTATTATAATGGCGGCGGTCGGAGGTTCTGCTTACCGTTTTGCAGCGTCTATTACGACTGAATAGGTCTCGTCCAATCGAAGAACCCGAGTGACACCGGTCTAATGATAGCGTTGCGATAGGCAGGAGCCGGTACGAACGAGGATGCGCGACAGGTGTCTCCTTTCGGAAAGCATCTCGCAGGGAAAAGAGAAAACCGGCGCGATGCTCGCCGATCGAAATCGAGCTGTCCCGGTGGCTGCCGGGACAGGAAGCCCTCAGAAGTAGCCGGCGAATATGACAGCGACGTCGCGCGAGCCAGCTTCAGCCATCGTGAACGGCGAACGATCGTTCGTGCGTGAAGATCCAGCGAAGGTCGTGACGAAATTCCCGGCGTTACCCGCGTTACACGTCCCCCGTGGACGTTAGGTGTGAACAACGCTTCACTTCGCGCCGGCGCAACCGGCAATTTCCTGGATTTCCGATTTGACGCGCCTCCGTCGCGACGACCTTCCTCTCTTCGAAGCAAATTAATTCGTACACCTAATATTCCGACAAATAACGTTCCCACAATACAGCGAATTCTCGTTAAGAGTCACTCGCGCGGTTCTGGCGGCTGACTCTTAACGAAATCCAAGGTTCTAGCCGGGCGTTACATTTGAAAGACACGGGGCACGCTGGAAAAATAAGAGTCACATCCGTTTATAAGTCATGAGCCTGTGACTAGTAACTGATAGTGACAAGAAGACTGAGAGAATGTCTTTCTCCGATACAAAATGCAAATTCCCAGCAAACAGTTGCCGGCTTTCAATTAGTTTCAGCGATCTTCCTCTTCGAAGCTACTCTGTTCCTCTTCGAATTCGTACACCTAATATTCCGACAAATAACATTCCCATAATACAGTGAATTCTCGTTAAGTGTCACTGGCGCAGTTCTGGCGACTGACTCTTAATACTAGAACTTACTTACTTAGTCTTATTCGTTTATAATAACAGCAAGATCGAATCTGCTCAGGTTTCATACGATTTTTATGGTAGCATGTACTCCAAAGAAGAGATATATCAAAAAATTTCTCTTGAAACCGTTTTCATAATTTCAGTAATCGTGAAGAAAAAATCATCCACCAGTCATTTTGACTGGTTCGGTAGTTCTAGTGTTAAACAAAATCCGTGGTTCTCGCTGAGCGTCGCATTCGAAATAGGCCACGCTGGAAACCTAAGAGTCACATCCGTCTATAAGTCATAAGCCTGTGACTATTAACCGATAGTGACAAGAAGACTGAGAAAATGTTGCACGTAGAAACGGGACAGCGAAGCTCGAGAGCGGGGTATAGCCGGCGGTGGTGTGGGTAGTTCCACTGACTCTAAAACGCAAGGTTGCCACTGACTCGTAACGAGAGTTCATTGTAATCGGTGTTCGAGTGAAGATTATATGCAGTTCACGGGACGGTCGACGGGGTCGATCGATCGGCCACGCGAAAAATGCAAATTCCCAGCAAAGAGCCGCCGGCTTTCAATTAGTTTCCGCGCGCAATTCCGATCGCAACGCCGGCCAAATACGATTCCCAACGAATTCCGGAGCGACGCCCGGCGATTCCCAACGCTGTGTCTGTGTCTGTGTCCGTGTCTGTCCGCGGAGGGGGCCATTAATTCGACAATGAAAGACTTTCGTCCGCGGCGACACAGCGAATTAAGCGTCTCTCGCGGAAATTCATTATCGGCGGGCAGAACGAGTCAGAAACTCAGCCGCCTGAATCGATGCTGATCGAATTACCCGAGGCAGGCCGGTTAACTCGATTCCCGTCCGTTTTCGCGAGGGTAATCGCGTTAGTATCGGTTCTGGTAACAGGAAGGCTGACCTAGCCCCACCCGAATTTCATTAAACGGCACACGACGCGACGGCCCCGGAGTTTTCTGTCCTCGCGTACACTACAGTTCGTTAGGAAAGAACGGTACACCTTGCCGAGGGAGGGACTGCCTCTTCAAGCCTCATCGACAACCCCTTTTCCACCCCCTATTCAACCATCAATCGAATTACCCCGCAAACTGTTGCAGGCTTCCGGATCCTGCCCCGTTTCTCCCTGCTTTCGTTTGTTGTCGATGCTCTACGCAACTGTTTAGGCTTCCTGTTTAGGATTCGGATTGGCAGGATGTTATTATTATTTTTTTTTTTGACACTTATTTGCAATTTTCTAATAGAACTTTTCTAACCAAATATCGACTGCTGAGAATTTCTCGATAGATTGTTCAAAAGCAATTTTATTCGTAAATCAATAGATTTTTTAAAATTAATGTAGTGTAGAAACGTCTTCTGAAATTAGTATTTAAGAGAAAATTATCGAGTTTCTTTTTCATATAATTCAGTCATTGAAAAAGCTCAATGGGTTAATGTAGGGTAATTCTATTTATGGGGTGAGATGCACCAGTTTTATAATATTAATACTGGACGACTCTCAACTGTTTTTCCGTTATCATTTATAACATTTTCATATTTGTAAACAATCTGAAAGAGCACCTGTATTATATTACTTACGTGTAACAGAAGTGTAAAAGCTTCTTAGTGCTCCGAACTTCTAATGAAATATTTTTGCAAGTGGTTAGTGCAAATGTTATTACCTTCTTATGGTATGGTTTCAGGTTTGACAAACCCACTGGCTAGATTCTAATAATTATTGTATTGAAGTTTGTTCCCCTCGGCATACTTATAAGTGACTTATATGTTAAGTACAAAGCCATAGTGACTTATAAGTGACTTATATGTTAAGTACAAAGAGATAGTGACTTATAAGTGACTTATATGTTAAGTACAAAGACATAGTGACTTATAAGTGACTTATATGTTAAGTGCAAAGACATAGTGACTTATAAGTGACTTATATGTGAAGTACAAAGACATAGTGACTTATAAGTGACTTACATGTTAAGTACAAGGACATAATAATGTATCATTGTAATTATTAACGTAATTATAATATAATATCTGTGAGGGCGCTAATGACCTAGATGTTGATGCGACCTGTATAAATAAATAATTAAAAAAAAAAAAGAGTTTAGTAAGTGAACGAGGCACGATACGACGAAGACACATGTGTGCACAGTCAAGACTATCAAGCGCGGCAACAAAGTCTCTATTTTAGTCGGGGGTTAAACGCGAGGGGTTAACCGAGTTCCTCCCCGAAGAAGCCAATTATCGCATCCCCGACAAAAGGTCAGTCGGCAATTAAACCCTGGCCATTCTCTGATCGACGGTATCCGCAATTAATTGCCGGCCCGTCAAAACACCGGGGCCCCGGTGGTGGTACAGCGAAGAGTATTCTTTCCGGTGTAGGCGATTCAAGGCGATAAGGAAAGGTTCCTCGGCCGGCACGCTGACAGTCGGAAACGTAGAAACTCGCCACTTTGACGGCGAATGAAACCACGGGACTAGGGGGTGAAAGGTGGTGGAGGAACGACGGGGTGGGGACAGAGGGAGCGAAAGAAGGAAGTGGACGCAACGATACGCGTAATTTTCGCTAATGATCGCATCGGCAATTTGTTCGGGGGGCCTTTCTATAAATCTTCCCTAACTAATTACCCTTTAGAACGCCAACCCTCGCAAGGAGACCACACGGGCGTTCGAGCGAGCCTCTCGCAGTTAAACGCTAATTATTATCCTCGTCCGCGATAAATTAAACTGCCAGACGCCATCGTATCGTCGAGTGGGCCTCGCGTGTGGCGCGCGTTGCCCTACGCCACAGGGATATATGGAATATTCGCTTGTTTGCCCTTGCCTCATTCAATTTGCTGACCGTAACTGACTATGCTCCCCATCGCTCCGCCATCTTTGTTCTTCCGCATCTCCGTCCTGGCGTCCGCCGTTTCATGGGACCCCATCGCCGAACCGCGCGAGAGGCTCTTTTCTGTCCACCTTCCAAAACAGATATCAAACACACGAAACCCCCCCTCTCGGATTTTAATCCCAAAAGTTAAGATACCTCTGAAAACAAGGTTTTTAATTATTTTCACACTGAACTTTCACCAATACATTCCCCTCATTCTCCTGATCGAAACGAGTCCAAACACGGTGCAATTCGGAGCACGCATACTCGTTCGGTTGACGATTCAGTGGAACCTCGATTATCCGAACCGATGGTGTAAACAGTTGAATCCTAACCCAGACGATCTATCCTACAAATCGGTGAAGATTTAATCTGGCAGGTAGTCGACTCTATTGTCCGAACACTGAACATGTGAGTTGTTCCACTGCGAGTTCGGATAACGGAGGTTCTACTGTATCGCGAATTAAACGGGTGAATATGCTCCAAATTGCGTCGTGTTTGGTGTCGTTTCCATCGGAAAAACGTGACGCATATGACAGTAACGTTTCGGTAAAATTTCCGTTTTGAAGACTCCGTAGATTTGTCGATCAGGTAGAGTGACTGCATTACCGTCAAAAGATGGTTTCACGCGCTTCAAGTTTTCGTCCTTGAAAAAGAATATTTTGTCGCTGGTAAAGGGCTCATTCGAAAGAGGAAGGTCCGATCTAGCGCGCTTGTCATGAGCTGACGAGATTATGCGGATATTTAATACATTTATTAATATTTATTAATATAAGCGTTCGAAGTAGGCCAAAAATTGACGATGCCGTGGAATCCAAGCATTTTACTGCCGTTGGATGAGTTTTCTGGATGACGTCGAGACCAGCGCGCACTAGAAAATATCTCCAGCTACGAATTCAGCTATAATTTGTCTCGATTGCGAAATAAAGTCGAAAACTTGAAGCACGTTTCTGGCAAGTGGCGTGCCGATCCCTTAAAAACGTTCTGTTTCGAGAAAAGCTGTACGCGGTTCCAAGTAGAGCCCATTTAGAAATGTCTCTCTCGATCCCCGGCTGAAATTCCGTGATAGCTCACGGTCCGATCAATAATGAACGTCGTCAACGGATGTTCACCGTGGCCAGAGGAGAGCTCAGGGGCCAAGGCGGTCGCCGGTATCCTAGATGAAAGGTGCCGCACAATGTCGCCTTCGTAAAGTAGTTAGGCTTCTCCCCGCTCGATTCGCCGATCGGCTGCACGGTTTCTGTTAGCCTCGTTCCCAACTCCTTACGATAGAGACGACGTTAAAATGTTCGCTATGCCGATTACCCGCGATGGATATACGAGATAATGAAAAGCCTCGTCTTCCGCGTCTCGTCCCCTCTCTTCGCCCCACCAACCCCTTTTCTGTTCATCCACCTGGTTCTCCTCTCGGAGGCCAAACATCTCCAAGGTTCGGCGTTAATCCCTTGCCTTACGATTTCACTTCCAATAGTGCGTGTCATAAACTACAAGGTTAGTCGCGCGTCGGGACATTCACGGTTTGGATGAGCGTTCGAAGTTGTACAAATCGCATTATGATTTGTATATACATGTCTCTTCTACAACGTCTCTGAGACGTTTTGTTTACATTCGACACGGCCGCCCCACCACGTCTCTGATACGTCTTGCTGATGTTTTTTCCCGATCAGCACATCGCGTCTCTGATACGACTTGTTTATGTTTGGACCGGTAGACTTACCACGTCTCTGACACGTCATTGTAAGCTAAGAGGTTAATCGATTTCTTATGACGCCTTTTCTCCTTTCGTTCTCGGAACCGGAAGTTCCCCTCTGCCACGATTACGCGGAATCGGGCCTGTGATACTGTTAACAGTGGAACACTTGGCGACAGTGATTAGGTTCATTTTTTCCACAATTCCTTCGCAATGATATTAATACTGAATTCATTTAAAGTCTTTAACACTGAGTTTATGGAGCACTAGAAATGACTATTTTACATTACTTTATAAAAATAACATGAATGTATCTGTCAAAATTTGTAGCCATCTAGTTAACAATATATACCCAGAGAAATCAATTTGTTAAATAATTCCTCATGGATCCATGGTTGCAATCTCAATATTCGTAAATTAAAAATATTAAAATCCGTCATTTTGACGAGTTCCATACATCTAGTGTTAAGAAAAAGAAATCAAACAGTTTGTGTTGGGAGACGATTGTAGAAAATGGTGGTGACATGAAAGGTGTAATGACGTCACGATCCGCACTGTAGGATCATGATAGGATCAACCTGAAGCCGCAATCGTGACGTCGCAAGCTGGGCTATACTACACTATAGCTTCGTGACGTCACTCAGGTTCTGACTATAGCATTTCCCCCACTCTTTCGCGGGGTATAGCCCACGAGAGGCCAGCGAGTGTAAGGTCGTGTGAATCCGAGAATAGTGTCTCCTGCCCGATATATGTCAGTGGCGGGACCCGTGTTTTGGACATAGATCGAGTAAACGCTGCATTTTGTATATATGCTTCTGTATATATTATTGGAAGCTTCGTCGTTCTAACTCTCGTATTCTTTTCAGTTTAATACACTTTTTCACATTGTTCTTTCATTCTAGAAGGCCTTGGCCTGTAGAAATAAAACATTTCCGAGAAAATTATGTTCTACCTACTGTTTCCTCACTGGAACGGTTTAAAGACAATGTAACGTAGAAGTTTTAGCAATTTTTAGTGATTGCAAGTCTCGTGCAACTTCGGTTCGGTTGTTAAAAGTATTGTGTGTGTGTCGCGCACGAAACCTAATTAAGATCAAATGAAGATATCAACCGAGTTGAAGAAAATATTTTGTGCCGTCCCAACAGAAACTTGTCGAAGTAATGAAAATTCCTGTTGTCGCGTAACAGGTTTCTGGAAGAGTGACTTCGAGCCTAGAAAGACTACTTTCTAACAAGTTCTCGTTGCGCGTTCCCCGAGATCTCTACCGAAACGAGCGAATCGCAGCGTTCGGTTAGGTTCAAGCGGCATCGGGGTTTGCGTCGTATCAAATTGCGAATTCCCAGCAGAAAGTAGAGAATTCCGCGGCGGCGAGCCTAACTGTTTAGTAGGAAGCGTTGAAATGTCGCATTCGTGTCGCTAACGGTGTCGATTTTTTCCCTCTGTTTGTTTCAGATGCCCAAATGGAGCAGGGGTACCGGTCCGAGGTCCAAGAAAGGGCACTGGTCGTATCCTTGCAGATGTTCAATCTGATTTTAGAACGTGGCGTGTCCTTGCTCAAGTCTCAGTTGGACAGCGGCGAGGAGTCGAGGATGGTTGTTAGCGAGGACATGCAAGTCCTTTTACCAGCTATCAAGGTATTTCCGTTATCTGTGGCATATCTAATGGGACCCCCCTCTCCCCCTATCAAGATCTCCTTTTTCCGCGAAACTTTCACCGTACCGGGAAAAACCGCGTCGTTTTAATTCCGCGCCGGCTGATCGACCGCGAGATCTCGAAATATCGAACTGCCGGACGCTTCCGCGATCTTTCGTCAATCAAAATTATTCCAACGTCTGCGCTTCGGCAAAATCTCCGTCTCTCTCTCTGTCTTAAAAAATTTGATAACGCAATGCAAGTCTTCCTGCTATCAAAAGTAGAACTACTGAGTAATAAATGCGACTGGTGCTTGAAAATTTCTGATGAAAACATTTTTGTGATTTCAATAATTACGAGAGAAACGATTAAGGAACCAGTCCACAAAATAGTTAGTGGAGCATAGCACTTGCAAGACATGTCTTTTCCACTTGGTCTCGTGTAGAGGGAGCCTGAAATTAACCCTAAAATTGCCCTGCGCTCTGCGAATCCAGTGACTTCTCTATATAGGGTGGGACGCTAAAAACAGGCCACCTGAATAACTCGGCTGTTATTGGTCTTAGGAAGAAATGCACCAGATGGAACTTGCTCTGTTTCTAGGGAACATTAATCTGATGTTAGTAGCTTTTTCGTAGGTGGACGCGTAAAGGACATATGAAGGTCAACTTAATTTTTTCAAATGGAATGTCCCGTTTTTTGTACCATATATCGATAGGGTATCCAAATCTGAGTATAAAAGCGTTGACCTTCATATGTCCTAAACCTAATAGTTAACCAGATATTGTCGAAAGAAGAAAGAAAATTATGTCGATAATATCTCGTTAACTATTAGGTTTAGGACATATGAAGGTCAACGCTTTTATGCTCAGACTTTGATGCTCTATCGATCTATGGTACAAAAAATGGGACATTCCAATTAAAAAAACAGAGTTGACCTTCATATGTCCTTTACGCGCCCACTTATAAAAAAGCCACTAACATCAAATTAATGTTCCTTCGAAACCAAACAACTTCCATCTGATGCATTTCTTCTTAACACCAATAGCAGCAGAGTTATTCAGGTGGCCTGTTTCTAGCACCTCACCCTGTATATGTCGCGAAGGCCAGGACGATAAACGTCGCGGAATTATCCCCACTGCCATATACCTCGTGAGAGGAAGCTCGAGAGGTCTCGGTAAACTTAACACAGTTCAGGCGTGTCTCCTGGACGATACCTGTCACTGGAAAGACCCGTGTCGCTGACATATATCGAGAAGTCACGGTCGATGCACGCTATCCTGAAAAACTGACTCACCCTGACGGAAACGAGTCGCGTTCGAGCTTCCGTTTGTATTCGCGATATCTCGGGAGACTCGATCGGATCGTCAGGGGCCTCGTCATCGCCATAATCCCGTCGCGCTCGCTCGCTCGCCTAACCGGCCGAGAATTTATGAAGCATCGCGGTCGGTTCGCACCCACGCAAGGTCCGCCGGTGGCCGTTGTCAAGTCCCCGGGCCCTGGCCCGTTCGTGTCTCGACTTATTATGCAACCCGGCGTTCGCGATTAATGCACCTATCGCACGTAAGCTATGCACGCACGCGCTATCGATAAAGGTCAGCCTATGACAAGCTATTGGAAGCGCGGCGGCGTCATCGGCTCTTCCTGGTCCCGGCCGGCGCTGATTGTTCCCGCAATGATCTTTACACGACGCGTTTGTTTCTCGTCGAGAACATTTCCAACATCCCCACGCGTCATTCTCTCGCCCTATTCGCACGCTTTTCACTCGAACCGCAAAAATGACGTAAAATGGCCACGGAAGTACGTCGCACTTTATTGGAGACCACGGATCTGTATGCAAAATAAATATCGTATTAGTTTTGAAAATTGAAAAATAACATACACTTCGCACTTTATTGGAGACCACGGATCTGTATGCAAAATAAATATCGTATTAGTTTTGATAATTGAGAAATAACATACAGTTCGTACTTTATTGGAGACCACGGATCTGTGTGCAAAATAAATATCTTATTAGTTTTGATAATTGAGAAATAACATACAGTTCGTACTTTATTGGAGACCACGGATCTGTGTGCAAAATAAATACCTTATTAGTTTTGATAATTGAAAAACAACATACACACTTTATTGGAGACCACGGATCTGTGTGCAAAATAAATATCTTATTAGTTTTGATAATTGAGAAATAACATACAGTTCGCACTTTATTGGAGACCACGGATCTGTATGCAAAATAAATATCGTATTAGTTTTGAAAATTGAGAAATAACATACACTTCGCACTTTATTGGAGACCACGGATCTGTATGCAAAATAAATATCTTATTAGTTTTGATAATTGAAAAATAACGTACACTTCGCACTTTATTGGAGACCACGGATCTGTATGCAAAATAAATATCTTATTAGTTTTGATAATTGAAAAATAACATACACTTCGCACTCTTTCATAAATATGTAAAATCTAACTGAAGATACTATGTTACCATTGATAAACATTAATGGTATTTTTACTGTATGTAAAGCGTCGTTTGGCCTGAGAATTTTTCCCATAAATATTTACATAGTGTCCGGAGTGAACGTTTGCATTAATGGTATTTTTGCTGTATATTGACTTCAAGGAGACGTTTGTTCAGTCGGTGAAGTCAATTTTTTCCCTAGTCCAGGTTTTTGTGGAATAGTGGGTTCGGGGGAAGATCGATAGTCTATGAACGAGCATATCCGCAGGCTGATGATGACGTTTACAATTTCGTGAATCGTACGGTATGCGGCGTGTATTCAGCAAACAGAATCGCCAGAGCGAAGTGAACATTCCTCGAATAGCGCGATAGGTATCGAAACCGCAACCTGGCCATGGGAATAATAGCGAGTTTTGCTCTTGTCCTACGCGTGTGACCATTAATATTGCCGATAATGTAGACGCGATACAAGACGTCTCGGAGGTACGATTCACTTTCCAAAGATAGATGAACGTTGTCTGCCGGGAATAAAATGTCTCCTAGCCGTTCTATAAATAGGAACGCTTCCTCTCATTCCCAGCCGGGGCTATCGTTCACCCTTGGAACTTTTTGTTCTAGATCTGGTGCGATTGGATGCTCTGCCACAGCACCGTTTGGAACCCGCCGCCATCTTGCACGGACTACAGAGTAGGGTAAGTTCTAGAACGTACATAGTTGATAGTTTCAATTCGCTGCGATCTACACTCGACGAAGGATCCAACCGCATCAGCGTACAACAATATGCAACGAGCGTACGTCGATATGCATATTAACAATATTTATCTTTTAAAAATATATCGTTTTGCGAGATGTGGGTACCTTTATGCAGTAGGATCTCCTGATTTGATTTGGTCATTTGGCTCGATCCTTTAATAGTTTTTTTTTAGCGAATTATCAAGATTACGATTCCTTATATCCTTTTTTCTAAAAACAAAGGAAAAAGAAAGTAAGAATAATGACACTCAGGGTGCGTTCTAACAGTTAATATTTTGTATATGGTATCTCCACTTTTATTGTGAAATATTGTGTAGATAGAACTATTTTTTTTTGCCTTTCTATTTGGCACTGTCATTTCTTTTATCTTTTTTGTAAAAAAGTAGTGGTTACTGAAATTACATCTTTGTCGTCCAAAAGTTTGTACAATTCATCAGAATTATATTTTTGTGCCTGTTTCATGGATTTCTTATCATGTTTAAGAAATTTCAATTTTTTAAATTGTGGACAAGTATAAAACCTGTGAGCTCGAATTCGGAAGTAGTGTACACAAAATTAGGATAGAATTTTTTCGAGGAATGAAATATTTTTGTTGCTCCGACAGTAGATTAATTGAACCCAAAAATGATTTTACGACCCTTTTCACAGACTTTGCAAACTTTCGATATTAATCATATTTTGACCGTCCATTTTCCTAAACTCTGAACTATTGCGATCTTTAAAATGGAATTAATAATATTCTAACAGTATCCTCAATAGTATCTCGAAAACTCTACACGAAATAATAAAAAGCATTCAACTTTTAACTAAAAATTCTAACACAGAACAGCCCTGGTAACATGGGTGACGAAATTATTTGTGCGGGTATTAAAATGAATTTTTACGTTGATATATTCATTCTACTAGACTTGATTAGGATCTGTGACCTGCAAGAAAGTTGCATGCAATTTTGAAACCATATTCCTGGGGCAACAACCCCCTCGCAGGCCTCTTGCTCGCGAGCCCCGGCTCGTAACGCTTTATTTATCGAATTGTTCGAAGGAATCGTGATGGTGCAATGCTGTCGAGCGTTTATGGCTCGGTGTCGCATTCGGTGTGTTGCGGCAACAGGGGATTTTTCGGTAATCCTTGGCGGTTGGGTAAACCCCCCCATATTCTGGTAGCAGAAACGAATGTTCCCCGGAGGAAGATCTTGCACACGCGGTCGCGTATATTAGGATCAAGGAGCAGCAACGGGGGCAGGGAGAAAGAATGCTCGATATCTCGAACTCCTGTGATCCTGCGGTTTTGCGGTCTGCGGTCGGAATCTGGCTCTTAACTCCGACGTCCGGTCGGTAACTGTGCGCGATGCATACACTCGCCAGCAGATTACGCTACGGCCACAAATTATTCATTGAAAGAACTTGCTTTTTATCCCCACCCCTCCTGCAGCCGATAATTCTGCATCCTTCGACTTCATTCATCCGAGGGCCCGCGGCGCATCCTATCGAATAATCAACTTATTCTTCTACTCGATAGATTAATTAACCCTTAGCAGTCGAATGGTCAGTGTGAGGCACCACTAAAAATTGCTGTGTCATTGTTAAAAATATTTCTTACGTTACTAAATTCGCTTGCATTTAATAAATTACTAAACATTTTAGTCTTCCACGATTACATGGCACCATTTTCGTATGTATACCATGAAGAAAATACATGGAACGGAAATATTCTAGGTTGGAAGAAATGTTTCGTTTTGGAGTTGAAATAACTTCGAGTACAAAGGGTTAATTCGTTTAGACCTACCGTACGATACAGTTGATTTAACCCTAAGTTTACGGAGCATTAAAAGTGAGTATTTTACATTACTTTATAAAAATAAGAAGAATGTGTTTATCCAAATTTTCCGTCATTTTTTAATATATACCTAAGGAAATAAGTTTGTTGAATAATTCCACGTAGATGGTTCGGCACAGTCTCAATAATCGTAAATTAAAAATACTAGAACCCGTCATTTTGACGGGTCCCGTAAACCTAGTGTTAAGAAAATATACTGCTGCACTCAACTAGGTTTCCGTATTACTGATCTATCTTTATGCAAATCTTAAAATTGAGAATTCTGAATTAGTCGAAATTAAATCTAAAAATTCTACAATTTTAAGGTAGACACAAAGCAACACTAACCTTACCATCGTTGGTCCAATAATCGGTTCCACATTTTCTATCTTCCATATATTGAAATTATAAAGACGCTTCTACCAGATGCGATTCATAAAAATGTTCTTTGACTCAAGTATTATATTAAAAGAATCATACAGAATCCTTTCTTAGGAAAACTTGGATAGACACATACTTCTTATTTTTATAAAGTAATGTAAAATAGTCACTTTTAACACTAGGTTTACGGGACCCGTCAAAATGACGGGTTCTAATATTTTTAATTTACGATTATTAAGATTGTAAAGATTTTTGTAAGATTTACGATTATTGAGATTGTGATCATGCATCCACCTGGAATCACTCAACAAACTTATTTCCTCAGGTCTCTATTATTTTAAAAAACGGCTGAAAACTTGGACAGCCACATTCTTCTTATTTTCATAAACTAATGCAAAATACTCACTTTCAATTCTCCGTAAACCTAGTGTTAAAAAGATGGATCAAATTATTCATAGATCCACCTGATACAAAACCGTGTCGCCGACACCGGTGCCGGATCACGGTTGGACCTCTCTCGCGAGCGTATGCTCGTCTCAATCCCAGGAACAATTAGGCGGTTTACACTGGAATTTCGCGCGTTATCGGCTCGATAAATCACGGGGACGCCGGCGTCGCGTCCTCTAAGAGGTCCTCGCGCGCGGGCTCGAGGAATAGAAGAAGACCGTCGAGGATCGAGGATCGGGGGTGGTGTGATGTCTCTAGCAGGGACTCCGAACTTTCTCAGCCTGAGAAATTGATGTCCGGGCGAGAATTAATAGTCCAACACAACAGTCATAATTCAAAACACCTGAAGTGTCAACCTGAATTAATAGTGGCGCGCAGCTGCGACAGAACCGAACGTTCCTTGTTGCCCGGACTCTCTCTCTTTCTCTCTCTGTGTCTCACGAGCAAAACCCACCGACTCTACAAATCTCTCTCTCTCTCTCTCTCTCTCTCTCTCTCTCTCGTGCTCCGTCCGGGGCTCTCCTCGGAGATTAATCGGTTCGACAAAAGCGGGCGTGGATCGTGGAAAAACTGGACGGTTGGAGGAACGAGGCTGGCGAGGATCGGGCCGCGGGGAACCGACGACGACGACGACGACGACGACGACGACGTTTGCACGCACGTTCCTCGTCAAATTAGAAGCCGTTCGTTCCCCGGCCGATAATTGCGCGGGATGGGCTAGGTAAGGATCGACGGAGGAGTCGGCCCGCAGGAATCTCTCGCCGCGCGCGAACCTCTGCGTGACTGTAGATCGAGTTTTGATACGATACAGCGGTTGACCGTGACCCGCGTCACACTTCCACCGCCGCGCTTCTTCCAAGCCGCGCTTTGGTCATACCACCTCCAGCGAAATTCAGGCTAACTTCACCGGACGACTGTTTCCCGATATTTTTCATATACGAACTTCCAGAACAAACTATCGTGATACCAGCAAAAGGTATCAAGTTCCTTCAGAACGCAATGTTTGCAGCTAGTTCGTTTTGCACAGTTTGTACTGCTTGCACAGTGATAAAAGTGCCATTCAGTTTTGAAGACATTTATGAAACCATTGTTTTCTGAGAATGAACTTCTTCGAACGACAATTTCCCGATATTTTTCATATACAAACTTCGAGAACAAACTTCTTGCACAGTTTGTACAGCTTGCACAGTGATAAAAGTGTCAGTCAGTTTTCGATACATTTATGAAGTCACTGTTTTGTAAGAATGAACTTCTCCGAACGACAATTTCCCGATATTTTTCATATACAAACTTCGAGAACAAACTATCGTGATACTAGCCAAAGGTATCACGTTCCAGAAGCAATTGGTGTTCATCTTGACAGTTTGTACAGCTTGCACAGTGATAAAAGTGCCATTCAGTTTTCGTGACACTTGTAAAACCACTGTTTCCTAAGAATGAACTTCTTCGAACGACAATTTCCCGATATTTTTCATATACAAACTTCGAGAACAAAGTATTGTGATACTAGCCAAAGGTATCAAGTTCCTTCAAAACGTAATATTGCAGTAAATCTTGCACATTTGTAATCTTGCACAGTGATAAAAGTGCCATTCAGTTTTCGAGCATTTATAAACCACTGTTTCCTAAGAATGAACTTCTTAGACGAAGATATACTGTAATAATTTGTTCAGATACTCTGTAGAACGTGTCCATTAAGAAATGAAGTTTGTCGGTTGCAGTGAAAAGACGATAATCTCAATAGATGACTATAAGAACTAATATTACGTAAGCTGTTAAACAGCTGTTAAGCTGTTAAGCATCTTCAACTTCTAGCATTATCTTCTCGGGTAAAGAAATTTAGGTTAATTTATCGTTGGTTGCTCCACAAAGTGGTGCTATTAAGGAAACAGTTTTTTCCGAATTGTTAATTGATACATGGACTATGTACACTGCACCGATGTACATTAGAGGGTACATTAATTCTTGATGGTCAAGTACCTGTAACTGTGTGCAAGAGAATCTCGAAATATTCTGCCTGTGCTCATTTCAAAACTCGAATTTTCTACTTTGAAGATAGACTCGTTTAAACTGATAAAAATTCCGAATAAAAAATTGCGATATCAGTTTCCCAATCCGCTTTACAACAATAAAGAGACTTTAAAACTAGGTTTACCCGTCAAAATGACGGGTTCTAGTATTTTTAATTTAAAATTATTAAGAAATTCATTTCTTTGGGTATAGATTATTGCATTCGAGTGACGACTCTGAAGCACCACTAGAAATTGTAGTGGCATTATGTCAAAGAAATTAGAAAAAATATTACAGAATATATGTTACATTACAAAATTTGTATTTAATAGCTTACTAAACATTTAAATATTATATGTAGAAATCAGATCAGTTTCGCACATATAAAATGAGAATATTGTAAGACGTAAGAAACATTTAGTTTTCGATTGAAAATATCGCCGAGTGCAAAGGGTTAAAAAATATTGCTAAAAATGTGGGTAGCAAGTCCATGGTATTTTGACAAACTAATGCAAAATAGTCACCTTTCTGTTACCTTTTCTGTCACCTTTTTAGCGTCAACACTAGGATGACATTTTAATGACGTGTTCTGATATTTTTAATTCACGATCACTGAGATTGTGAAGATCATCTACGCGGAATTATTTATTTCCCCAGGTATATATTATTGAAAAAATGGCTGAAAACTCGGACAGACACGTTCTTCTTATTTTTATAAAATAATATACTCACTGCCCTAGTAAACCTAGCATTGAAGATACTCCGTTGAGAAGTGTGAAGGCAAGAGGGCTTGCCGTTTAAAATCGGCACGGAGCGAGGGATTATTTAGCAATTCCTTTGCGAGATAATCTTAATTTCGTCGAGCGTACGGCAAAGACGCCAATGAATATCTCGAAACGGAAGAGAGTCGAACGGGGCAGGAATGCGCGCGGACTCGCGCGGCGCATCGTTCGAGCCGCGCGTCGAAGTCACCGGCTCACGAACCTGTTCCGTTCTCGAAACGTCGGAGAGTGTGGGAGTGACTCATCGAAATAAAAGCATCCGTGGCCGTGGTGTGCGACGCCGATGCAAAACCGCATGGATGTTCGAGGAATGGTCGATCAACGTGTAATTATCTTCTTACGGTCTTCCCGATGATTGACAAAGGAGCCGTGGAGCTGCGGGGAATCGGCTGGAAAAGATCGACCGGTCTCGCTAACGACGCTCGAAAACGGAGGAACGAGCCTCTTTTAGGAACGTCAACGAGGAATAAAAGATATCCGAGTCACTCGCCGCCGTGCTGCAACCTGTATGGGATCCTGAAAAATTATGGAAGGCCAATTTCACTGTTTAAGCACGGCCGTGGCGGTCATCGAACGCCGCACAGCGGGCAATTTGGAGGAAATCGGATTCAAAATCGAGGAACCTTCGATAGGAATGAAATTTTGCTTTTAAATTGAACCTCAAACTTTGTAGAATATGGGAAAAATAGGGAGACTGTGGTACGAACGCTTTTTAACCTTGAGAAAATTCGTTAACAGTCATCGAACGCCGCACAGCGGGCAATTTGAACGAAATCGGATACAAATCGATAGGAATGAGGTAGAGCGATGAAATTTTCTTTTAAATTGAACCTTAAACTTTGTGGAATATGGGAAAAATAGGGAGATTGTGGTACGAACGTTTTTTAACCTTGAGAAAATTCGTTAAACGTGCAGAAATTCAAGAAGATTTTGGTTATAGTCAGCTAGATTCACGAATAACAGGCACAAACATTTTCTAAAGGGGTATAAAACAGTTTTTGTGATGGATGCCGATTTTTAGGTCTCATTTTAAATTGTAAAACAAATAATCTGTATCTCTTGGTCTGTTGTCTGACCATTCTAGCGATATCTACACACCTTTTTCTACGACTTAGATCGCGTTAGCCAGGTAATCGTTTTATTTATGCGTTTGTTCATATTTTCGTATTAACGACAATTTCTGACTCCTTTTTTAATTTCTTACTTGTTCCCTTTATTTCCATCTTCGTAGTTCAGTTCTAATCTCTTCAGTTCTTCTCTTCCCTCTTCTATTTTATTCGATCGGCCTTCCCACTCTAGTTTTATTTATTTACTGCTGCTTACCCTTGATTTACACATATGGCATGTCAATGATATGTTTCAATCCTTAGAGAACAGGCAACGGTGCCATGATTATGAGATCCTACAATAAGTTCGCTACTTTTTTATATTTCTATACAAGTTCTCATCGGAGGACATTTAGAGGACATTTCTAAACCCACCGAAATGTTCAAAATGACGGGTCTTGATATTCTTAATTTACGATTATTGAGATTGCGAAGATTCATTTTTATTCCCTTAGGTATATATGATTGAAAAAATGGCTGAAAACTCGGACAGACGCATTCCTCGTATTTTTATAAAGTAATTCAAAATACTCACTTTTAACGCTCCGTAAACCCAGGGTTAAAGACGAGTTCTTGAAACGATCGCGGCGGAGGGAAGATCGATCGGGTCCTGCAGCTAAAACGGGCTCGCCGTTGTTTGTTAATAAATCCTGGTTTGTTGTTTGAACGCGCGGGACTAATGCGAGCGAGCGCGGAGTTGATTCACGCCGTTAAGGGATTCCGAGAAGGTGAAACAGGTACAAAAGAATTTCCTCGTCGGCTCCCACGGGACCCCGAAGGGTCGAACGGATTGCCGGGGCCCATCGGAACACAGGGTAGACAATGGCGGTCCTTAGAAGCGCGTATTTTCGTCGGAATATTCGAGCGGAAGATCGAAGACAACGGATTTTTGTCCGGCATCTCCCTCCCCGCTCCGCTCCGCTCCGCCACCGCCAGCGGCGAGCTCTCGGCACCGAATATCGATCCGCTGGATCTTTCTAACGAGACAGAAGAAAAAGAGGATCGCGGCGAGGCGAAAAGAGAGAAAATGGTCGTGGTTGCCCGACTGATGCAATCTATCGTCCATTAAACGAGTTTCAAGGCCCCTTTGGTCCCGTAACTGCGCGCGATCGAACACCTCTTTGCGCAACCAGCTCGCACAGTGGCCCCGGCTATCCGGCTGGATGAGTTAATTATTGTTGCTCGTTAGCGATTAACAATTATGCGAGCGCGAGCGTCGCCTTGGCAAGGACGCGGGCAACATAACGCCCGGTCTGCACGATAGCACACGCTGCCGCGGATCATGCTCAACTACGCGAATAGAAACGGTCTTTATTTATAGAAGAAACGATCGCCGATTAATCTGCCGTTGATCGAGAATTCCTCGATCGCTGTCCGCCCTCCCTCCCCCCCTCCCTCTTGTTTTCACGATATTTTTATCGCGTGGAGGATAGCAGGTTGGCTCTATCAGGCGCCGCTCGTGCCCGGGACCGTATAATTGCGATCAATCAATCAATCAATCACCTTCGCGGAATCCTTTTTTTTTCTTCTCGATTTCTTTTCTACCCGGCAGGCTGCTGTTCCGCCTCCGGCCACGGCCGCGTTGGTTTACGCGATACTATTCTTCGTTATCGATCGTCCTTTCTTAATTGAGTGGTGTACACTCCGCGACAAAAAGATAACACATTATCTAATTTTGTTAATTCTCGCGAGTATAATCGTAGAACAGCAGTTCTAGTATTATATATCATTGTACAGTTAGCAATAAGTTGTATCTGTCAGGGTAAACACTCGGTTTCTGTTTATACGTTGAAGGTTAAGCCGAAGACGTAAACAGTAGTGCTGACTGCTGTGTCAAAATGGCAGCACAAGGTCAAAATTGTATATTTCTATATATTTGACGAATTAAAAACCTGCATTGAACGAAACTGGGCAGCGTTAAGCAGGAAATTTGTTAAAAAATCTATGCCAAAACGTTTAGTGGCAGTTGTACAAGCAAAAGGCGGAGTTACGAAATATTAAAACATTTTTTCTTATATATATCCTTATATTTTAGTTATTTTGAGAAATTTGTGCTATCATTTTGACGCACCGATTTCTCCGGTTTAATGTTGAGCATTCTCCGATAAAATTGTTTCTTCACGTAATAAATGCGTTAAAACATATTGAAGTAATTGGTTATTCTTATTACGTAGTATACAGGTCACAAACAATGTAATATTTATTGAAACTATTGAAAATATTGAAAACTATTATATATGAAACTATTTGAAAAGCTGAATAACATTTATCTGTATAATGTGCTATCTTTTTGACGTGGAGTTTATTAACCTCGGCGGATTTTCTTGTTTTAGTGATTTTGTTCTCTTGATGAGACAAACCGTTGAAACAAACGAAGATCCACGAATAATGAGGATGCCTTTGGGTTCCTTTTCAGTATTTTCTTTTAATTATTTTTACGTATTTTACCTTTGTTCCCTCGAGCCATTGCCTCAACTAGATTGTTTACTACTGGACTACCGATCTTGGTTCAAAATAAAAATTTTCTGCATCAATCGCGAAGGACAGGAGTCGGATAGAAATGCCATTAATCTTCTAATAATTTTATTCAATGGACGCTTACTCGTTCTTGTCACGAATGCATAAAATCTAATTTTAATTCGATTAATGTTTGTTGCCTCACACTACCAATATCGTTAGCAAAAGCATGCGCATAAAATGTGCAATAAATAAAACATATAGAATGTATTATTACAAGTTTATGTCGGTAACAAAATCTCCGAAATCCCGGTCCCGTTTGAGCCGGAGGAACGGTGTTCCGCTGATAATTGCAACTCATTCGCAGCTCAATGAAACGTGGCAAAACCGATACACACAGAGGGGTTCAGCGAAGTCATCAAATTTCATTTTGCACCTGTGCAAGGGCACCGACAGGGTCCGGTTTCTTTTCGATCGGAGCTCGCATGCGAGACGAGCGCGGACGCTGTTTATCCGCCGGCCACTTCCGTGTTACTGTAAATCCAAAGTCGTCCGTTTAATTATTTTCACCGCGATGAATGGCAGCGAGCGCGCGCGCGCGCGCGGGGGGATCATTTTCCAAGCTATCGATCACTCGATGGTATCGTTGGCTCTCGCGCGCGCACGCTCGCAGCCCCCGAGGCGGCGATAAAGAACTGCTAAGAAAATCGCGGGACGCCGTTCGACCGGGCGATTAATCGATCCGCGTCATGAAAGGTCATTCGTTAATTGCGCACCACGGTCCCATACGTTTAATCGGCGAGGGGACTCCTTACGTGTAAATTATCGCCGGCAGTTCTGACGCCTTATTGAAAACTGACACCCTCGGGCTTAGGCTAACCGAGGCACTTGGACAATCTCGAAAAATTCATGAAATCAAAGCGATTCATTTAATGCTAGAAGTACCGCACCAGTTAAAATGACTGGTAGATGATTTTTCTCCGATTAGTGAAACTATGAAAACGTTTTCACGAGAAATTTTTTAATATATCTCTTCTTTGGAGTACATGTTACCATAAAAATCGTATGAAACCTGAGCAAATTCAGTCTTGTTGTTATTATAAAGGAATAAGTCTAAGTCACGTTTAGGGCTCGGTAGTTCTAATGTTAATGCAATAGAAATTGAAATTTCTTAGTTAATTTCTTAAGTTTGGTCTAACCAGTATATTAGAAATTAATTTTTACCTCTGAGAAAATACGTCGACTGCGTATCTTTGTGTGAAATAAAAATTGGGGGACAGAAGTTGAATGCAAAAGTATCTTTGCTGTTAATCATTTTAGTGCGTCGAAAGTAATGCAAGAACGTTCTCAAATTTTCTACTAATTTCTCTCATGAATGCATAAAATCCAGCGATGATTATCAATCCCAAAAATTCCCACAAAAACTGTACCAGAACCAATCAATGGCACATGTCTAAAAATAATGATTGAAATCACAAACACGCGTTCATTAGAAACTATTCGATAAATTTCTTCGTTCACGTTATAAAAATTGTCTAAATATGTTTGGTATCATTTTCACGAGAAAAATGCCACGAATGTGTTGGTAAAAGTTTCATGAAGAAATTATTTGAACCAATCAATCAATCCGAAAAATTCTCACAAAATCGAATTCGCCAACTGTGCCAGAACCATTCAATGGCACATGTCTAAAAATTGAAATCACAAAGACGCGTTCATTAGAAATTATTCGATTTTCTTCGTTCGCGTTATGAAAATCGCGAGAAGTCTAAACAAGTCTTGACAAGTGTTTACGATGCGACATCTACCAGTCACATTTTGGAAATGTCCAGTCGCAAATGGCTCGCGCTATCGACTGTACCTCGGCTCGCGTCTGATTCGTTCGGGCAGCTCGCCGAAGCAAAGAGCAATATTTATCGCGCGAGTGGAAGAGCAAGTCGCGTTCGTTGGATCCTTCCGGTTTCTGATTTCGCGATCCCGGTCTGATGGTTCAGATGGGAGTTCGATTCGTTCCGTCGAGATAACGTCAGTTTTCGTTGCAGCCCTGCCGGAGACGCCTGGAGCAGGCTGGCAACTATGGTGAACCTGTTGGATAAGCTGTCTTACTCCAAAACGATTTTGATCCAGGCCAAGGACGCGGAGGGCCGCGAGGACGGTGAGTTTTTAGTGCAATTTCGTCCGGCTTCTTTATTATTATACTATTCTTCCAAATAATCAAGACGTCTGCTTTCAAAGGCACACAGGTGTCCCACTGAACGCACAATTCTTCTGCAGAGAAAAACTGTCCAAAAGAAATCAATTTTTGATATACTGCGCTTCTGTTCCATGGAAAAAGGCTATATTTTATTCTTGAACAAATAAGTGCTTACAATCCCACGTGAACGATAAATATCAACAAAACGATTTCTTTTTCTTTGCTTCCACCTTTGTTATTCTCGATTCTCGTTTATATTCGAGTGTGAAAAATTATAGCAGCATAAGTTTAGCGCCCTTGAATTGACTCGAGCGTGCAAGTTAGGGGGTTAAACGCTCTCAATTATTTCCCAAACCACAACTCGAACAAAACGATTTCTTTTTCTTTGCTTTCACATTTGTTATTCTCAATTCTCGATTACATTCGTGTGTGAAAAATTATAGCAGCATAAGTTTAGCGCGCTCGAATTGACTCGAGCGTGCAAGTTAGGGGGTTAAACGCTCTCAATTATTTCCCAAACCATAATTCGTTGTAAACAATATTTCAAATAAAACTTACTCTGTCTCGGGAGAGACACATTATGCTAATCACAAAACCTACTGTAGATGAACGTGCTTCCCTCTAGCTAAGCTATATTTCGAACGGCACTGAATGACCTTGAGTGATCTTGGAGAGCATTATGGATCAGTGAATTCCCGGGATAGGTTACTGTGGAAGATTGGCGGGTGGATCGCGACACTGATTTTGTTAATAACAACATTTAATACACACAGTTCGTATGCGCGTGTCACATGGAACGAAAACAGAAGCGCGTAAAACGAAAAAGTAAGGTTATATACATCGAACGTAGTATCGAACGCTAAGATGGCGTAAGGTGTGCGATCTTAGGGCAAATTTCCAACAGTTACGCGCTCACCCAAATGAAAACAAACAGTTCCGCGTAAACAAAACGGACAGAGGTCACCTTGAAATCTCGGAAGCACGTCCGCCTAAAGAAAATTTGTGACCACCATAAGAAACCTCCCCTAGAACAGACTAAGTTTTATTTGAAATACTGTTTTTTACAGTGAGGTTTTGGAAAACAATAGCGTGCGAAATTTCGACTTAAAATCGTTCATAACTCGTAAACGAACTAACCAATATCGACGAAATTTTCAGCATGGATACAATCTATTCGAGCGAATCAAACACAGATGTTAAATTTTCAATACAGGCTCAGATAAAGAAGCTGAAGAAAACCAACTTTTACTATTTCGTCTAATAAACTAATCCTTCTAACTTCTCAATAACATTCAAGTAATTCGATCTAATTTTTAAAAAGTTATGTTGCTTCAAATAGTGTAAACTCGGTTTTGCTGATTACCGTAGGTTCAGTTGACAAACTAGTCTCGATATCAATTACAGCAGACTCGAAACCGCATACTGTCATTAGACAAATTCAATGGCGTTGAGAATCCAACAAGCAGCAGTCTCCTCGAACCATAATTTTGCCGTTTGCATGACGAACGAACAATATAACGTTTGTTTCGGACGTCTCTCTCCGAACAAACGTATTTGTTCGTTCTCGAGACTCATCCAGCAGCTCTAAAATACAAAATCATACACGCGCGCGTTATCAACCGGTCGCAAGAAAATCACACGCCGGTCCGGCGCGAGCCTAACAGCCTGCAGATTGCCCTGATTTTCACGGTCCCGGCTGAGACCACTTCATCGCCGCTTGAATCCGTCACTATGGTCCTCTCCGCGCCGAGCATGGCCGGGGCCTTCCGAGGCAACTTGTCATTTCGACGTTAACCACCATTACTGGCGATTCTGTTAGGTTCCTCCTCGGAATAAAAGAAGATTCATCCGGCAATGTATGTATGTACATACGTTCTCTCGTTGCGAGCGTGTTCGCAAAGGCGGTAGCGAACGGTCACACGAGTCCCTGTAAATCGTTTCGATCGCGATTACCGGCGCAGACGGTCCTCACGATCGCACGATTCATCCGTAGCGGATCGCGACGGGCCGTCGATCATCGTGAACGAGCATCGTAGAAAACGTTTGTCGCGGGAGCACGGCACGAGTAATCGAATGCGAGTCGATTAGTAATCATAGTAATCCGGCGGCCGATCCCAGACGGTGAATACCGATCGTGAGATCTACGCCGGAGAAGACAGCGCACATATACACAGTCGCTCCACAAAGTATTCGAACGCTGTCAGTTTTGAAGAATTGCTGTCGATTAACGCTGGTCTGGCCAGTAAACATGACCGATTGCAGAGAATTCTCGATATATGTCAGTGACACTTGCCAGCGACTTGTACGGCTCAGGAGACGTACTCGAGACGTGTTATGCGTGTGACTGCGGATCTTTAAACATTCTTGGAACGTACAACTTTGTAAAATGTGAAAAATAAGAAATACAAACTAGGAACCTTTTGATCTATGAAAATGAGAATTTGCATACCTAAAGATCGGTAATTTGAATATAGTGAGTTCTCGATGTATGTCAGTGAAACTTGCCAGCGACTTGTATCGTCCAGGAGACATACTCGAGACGTGTTATGCGTGTGACTGCGGATCTTTAAACATTCTTGGCACGTACAAGTTTGTAAAATGCGAAAAATAAGAATGTGAGTGACGGACTTATTTGTCTAGGTTTTAAAATTAATTTTTACGTTAATATATTCTTCGTACCAAAACTTTATTAGGATCTGTAAAATGCAAGATAGTTGGAGGACTACTGAATATCATACATTTAATTTTTCTCAATATTTATTTCATTAAATAAATTACTTTGGTTTTATGCAATTCAAAGTGTTAAACATTCTTGGCACGTGCAAGTTTGTAAAATGTGAAAATAAGAAATACAAACTAGGAGCCTTTTGATCCATGAAAATGAGAATTTTCATATCCAAAGATCGGTAATTTGAGTATATTGAGTTCTCGATATATGTCAACAACACTGGTCTTGCCAGTGACATACATCGTTCAGGAGACATAACCGAGACGTGCTATGTCTTCTCGAGCTTTTTGGATCCTCATGGGGTATGGCCCGCGGTATTGAGTATAAGTTGGCGACGTTTATCATGGAGACCTTGACGACATGTATAGGGAAATCACTGTATGTCGTAACTTTGGAACCGAGACGTAATTTATGTCCAGCATATCGGTGAGGCAATACTAACTCGGCGATAGATCTGTTTTAGTGTCCGGAAATTTTTTGTCATCCTTCTGATTGAAACGACACAAATATTTCTACCGGTTCGGATAACAGAGGTTCCACTAAACCGTCACTGAATTGTGTCATGTTTGGTATCATTTTAACGAGAAAAATGCCACGAATTTGTTGGTAAAAGTTTCACGAAGAAATTATTCGAACCAGGGGAGTTCTGTCAATTTTTTTCCACAAATTCCTCGATCCTAGTAATCGTATCATCTAGTAATCAGATCGTTGAGTATTTGTAAAAGTGCTACATTAATGTCTAATCATTCGAACTGTTGTTGAAGTTTCTCGACGCATTAGAGGATCTTAGCGTATTTGACGAGGACGAAAATATCCGCGGATTTTCGTGCAGAAAACAGGCCTCGCGCGGCACTGTGCACGATCGAGAGGACTGGACTAATCACTGTAATCGAGCCCCAGAGAGATGATCGATTCGCCGTTAGGCGGTGCTGCTCGGTCCTCGGGGATGCAAAGTCCGAGGAACGTTTCTCCTGCGGGATGCAGGAGACCGGCTGGCTTATTAATGCATAATCGGGATGCGCCGGAACGCGCCTAAAGTGAACGCGCGACGGTCGTACACTTATTTCAGATTCCGCGATTTTAATGAGACGTTCGGACGGAGTTTACTGTAACTGCGTAATGACGCGGCTCCGGGCGCATTCTGAATACAGAGTGGCCCGAAAGTCCGGAATCGGTTCGACGGAAATCGTTTACAATTGCGGTTCAATTTATCTGCCGGCGAGAAACGTGCGTGATCCTGTAGCGAACTCGGTACGGGCACCGTCGACACCAATACACGTGGACAACGATCTTTCTATATTCAACGAAATTTAATACAGTGAGATTTTCATAATAAAATAATTTTAATTTGAATTTTACGGGGAAATTCATATAAAATTGAATTTTAAAAGAAATATGAAGAAATTAAATGTAGTGAGATTTTCATAACAAAATAATTTTAATTTGAATTTTAGGGAAAATTTTATATGAAATTAAAGTTTTAAAGAAATACTATGGAGAAATTGGGTACATTGATATTTTTACAATAAAATAACTTTAATTGGAGTTTTAGGGAAAATTTCATATAAAATTAAATTTTAAAAGAAATACTATGCAGAAATTGGGTACCATGATATTTTTACAATAAAATAACTTTAATTGAAGTTTTAGGGGGAGATTCATATAAAATTGAATTTTAAAAGAAATACTATGGAGAAATTGGGTACAATGATATTTTTACAATAAAATAGCTGTACTTGGAGTTTTAGGGAAAATTCCATTATTAAATTAAATTTTAAAAGGATTATTATAAAGAAAATGAATATAGCGAGATTGTCATAATAAAATAATTTTAATTTGAATTTTACGGGGAAATTCATATAAAATTGAATTTTAAAAGAAACATTATGAAGAAATTGAATATAGTGAGATTTTCGTAATAAAATAATTTTAATGTGAGAACACTATAAGCAACATCATCGGTGGCTGTCTTCAAATTGAGCACCCAGTATGTTCTTACACGGGGTGTCCCGTTTGAAGTCTCGTACGTAATTATTTCCTACACCATCGGTCGTTTAAAAAACATTTCACATAAAACTTGCACTATTTTGGAGGGGGCATTTCATGTTGTGTTTCAAGGTGACCTCTATTTTTCTTTTGTTTATTTGTGTTTGCTTGAGTAGTAGTGTGTAGCCTGTTCCGCGCCGAATTTATTTATCTTACATGCATTAACTTCTAAGCTTATTCAAGGTCCTTCATATTTACTGCAAATTTACCTCACACATTCCATAAAATCCTCAAAAATTCCATAAAATCGAAGTTATTTAAATTATTTAATGAAATAAAAATTTAACCCTTAGCACTCGAATGGCGACCGTAAGGCGCCACTAAAAATTCCTGTATCATTACTCAAAATATTTTTGAAATTACAAAATTTATTTGTATTTAATATAGTACTAAACATTTCAGTATTATACGATTAAATTGCACCATTTGCGTAATGTATAACATGAAATATGTGTATATTTATATATAGATGGGAAATATTCTAGGTCGGAAGAAATGTTTCGTTTTGTAGTTAAAATGGCTTCCAGTGCAAAAGGTTAATATATAATATTGATTGGTCCTCCAACTTTCTTGGATTTTACAGATCCTAATCAAATTTTGTAGAATGAATATATTAACGTAAAAATTCATTTTAAAACCTGGACAAATAATTCCGTCACCCACATATGTCTAACATGGTGTCAACTTGTTAACCCTTAGCACTCGAATGGCGACCGTAAGGCACCACTAAAAATTAAATTCGTTTGTATTCAATAAATTACTAAACATTTCAGTCTTGCATGATTAAATTGCACCATTTTCGTATGTATAACCTGAGAAAAAAAAATATATATATAGAAGGGAAATATTCGGAAGAAATGTTTCGTTTTGAGGTTAAAATGGCTTCGAGTGCAAAGCGTTAATAAACCTGCAGACTATAAAAGTGTTTCTCGATCGTCAGGAAGGCTTCGTTGCATTCGCGTTGAAAAATCGAACGTTTCGTTGCGGAAGAAGGCAACGTTTCGTCGAGCAACGTAGCCCTGGCGGGGCAATGGTGTCACCGTAATAATTCTCGATCAAACAATACCCGAGCGGACGTTAATTACAAGCTGTCCGGCAGCCGGCTGCCGTAATTCCTGTGCAAATATCCCAGGCAGCCGGGACGCGCGGCGACGATCCCCCGCGATAAACAGCCTTCTCCGGGATATATCCCCTCCTCCCCCACCCGATCCTGGACCAGTCCTCAATCGAAAAACTTAAGTTCCTCGAACGGTGAAGCCTCTGGCCGTCTGTTGACCCGTGGATAGCCGCCGGTTACGTAACGGTGAATCCGTTCTTCGATGTGACCACTGCGGAGTGCCATACGCTCGGCCCGGGGGCCGTTTACAAGTCGCCAGCCAATTGTCTTGCAGCCAGCGCCATCAGCCACGCCGACGGTGTGCGCGCTACTGTGCCCTCTGCACTCGATCTCTTTGTCCCTTTCTGCATGCATCCTATGAATACTGAAATTCCCGCCACGGCCATCCGAGGCCCGGCGGCTCATTTGCGCGGAATCGCGACCGACCCCGCATCCTCTTCTGCGATTCGACGCGAACAGCCTCCGTGCAACGAAATTTGAGAGATGATTGGTGAGATTTTCATAATAAAAGAATTTTAGTTTGAATTTTAGAGGGAGATTCATATAAAATTGAATTTTAAAAGAAATACTATGGAGAAATTGGGTATAATGATATTTTTAAAATAAAATAACTGTAATTGGAGTTCTAGGGAAAATTTCATTATTAAATTAAATTTTAAAGGATTATTATAAAGAAATTGAATATAGCGAGATTTTCATAATAAAATAATTTTAATTTGAATTTTATGGGGAGATTCATATAAAATTGAATTTTAAAAGAAATATGAAGAAATTAAATGTAGTGAGATTTTCAAAACAATATAATTTGAATTTGAATTTTAGGGAAAATTTCATATAAAATTAAATTTTAATAGAAATACTATGGAGCAATTGGGTATAATGATATTTTTACAATAAAATAACTTTTCCTGGAGTTTTAGGGAAAGTTTCATTATTAAGTTAAATTTTAAAAGGATTATTATAAAGAAATTGAATATAGCGAGATTTTCATAATAAAATAATTTTAATTTGAATTTTAGGGGGAGATTCATATAAAATTGAATTTGAAAAGAAATATTATGAAGAAATTGAATACGGTGAGATTTTCATAACAATATAATTTTAATGTGAATTTTAGGGAAAATTTCATATAAAATTAAATTTTAAAAGAAATACTATGGAGAAATTGGGTACAATGATATTTTTACAATAAAATAACTTTAATTGAAGTTTTAGGGAAAATTTCATATAAAATTAAATTTTGAAAGAAATACTATGGAGAAATTGGGTATAATGATATTTTTACAATAAAATAACTGTAATTGGAGTTTTAGGGAAAATTTCATTATTAAATTAAATTTCAAAGGATTATTATAAAGAAATTGAATATAGCGAGATTTTCATAACAAAATAATTTTAATTTGAATTTTAGGAGCAATTTCCTATATAAAATTAAATTTTAAAAGAAATACGATGGAGAAATTGAATTGAAATAAAATAACTTTAATTGTAGTTTTAGGGAAAATTTCATTATTAGCGATCAGAAAACCGATTTTATAAATTTTCGATTTTCATAAAAAGTTATTTTTGTACAGCCTAACAGTGCGCGTATGATGTGCCAAAGACAGATTTTTGAAAAAACATGTTTTCACGGAGCATGGTAAATAACCATTTCTTCGCTCCTGGGAATTCGTCAGTTTTCAATAGTTTACAATAGTTATGTAATTACTCCGCCTATAATTGAATACTTAGGGCAAATCGTATGGGTTATTGCAAATGGCAATAAACTGTATAAAGTAATGGTAAAATACTCGCTTTTAATGCTCCGCGAACCTAGTGTTAAATAAGTTGAATATAACGCGCGACAGTATTTATAAACTCTTCAAATGTTTTTCACCGTGTTAGAATTACGATTGTCGGTGGTATCCTGATTTTTGTAACCTATTAGAGCAGTACTATTCGTGTCGCCGAGTCCTTTGACTAGAACTAGATCTATCCTAACGGATCCACGCAGCTGGTAATGCCTGTTCTAGTTTCGAGCCGCGTCCTTGATCTTGTTATACTTACTTTTCAGACAGGTTTGTACACGATAACAGTACATAATTCGTCATTTAATATGTCGGCGAAACAAGGCCGATCGTTGTTGATCCATTCAAACACGTGCGTTAAATGCTCTTGTTTGAACGTTTGCAGTTCACATAAAGATTTACTGTAGAAAGCGATCGACATTCTCAGGCAAGAATTTTTAACACTAGCTTTACGGAACATTAAAAATGACTATTTTACATTACTTTATAAAAATAAGAAGTATGCGTCTATCCAGGTTTTCCTAAGGAAATAAGTTTGTCCTCACAATCTCAATAATCGTAAATTAAAAATATTAGAACACGTCATTTTGACGGGTCCCGTAAACCTAGTGTTAATGTATGTGTTCGCCATATTGATCAGCGAACCCAAAAACGGCCTAATACCAATTTTCAAGCAGAACCAATAATTTTTTGATCCTTACTAGGATGGAACATAAATTTCTATTTCATTTCAGTTTCTCGCGATTCAGAGAATTTAGAAAATCGACTGCAACTTACAAAATTTTCATAGAAAAAATTGCCGCTGTCTAATAACGAGAACCCAAACAACTATTGCATTATTTAGTATTATTTTAAAGTAAGAAGTTCCGTGCACAGGCCAGATGGTGTTCGCGAAACAGAATGATTAACGCAGCGAGATTAATTATCGGACAGACGCGAGGATAGTTGACGAATCGTTGCCATTTTTAAGATTCGCCTGCCCGTGCGTGTGACCGGTCGGAAAGCAATCTGTTTCCTCTGAATGGAGGCTAAACGAGAGGAGGAGAGGTAGGAGAGTAAATTAAAAAAAAGAAGGAAAGAGAGGAAAGAGTATCGAAATGCTAAGCAGCGGGAATGTCCGGCTCGGAGCGATCGTGCGCACGCGAGAACGCAGCGAGCGATACGATTCGAAAAAGGAACCGAGACAGTAACGGTACCTCCGGGTAACGTGTGCCGTAATGCCAATTTGTTGGCTCCGACGGTTCTGGCGTTTGCTACACTGTTCCCTGTTCGTTGTCCTCGGCCGATCCTCCTCCTTCTCGCAGATTTATCCTTACGCACCAGCGGGAACGCCACGCACTCCCCGCACAATGGTAAATTGAACAAAAGGGCACCGGGGGAACGCCCCCGAGAGCGGCTGCCGAACGTGTCCGAGGAACAATGTTTTATTGCAAAGATCAACAGGGGATCCTACTCCCTTTCTTCCAATCGTTTTCATTTTGTTTTGCTTGCTTTTTCCTCGCCGTGGGCCATTTTTACTGGACGCCGCAGGTCAATTCGTTCGAGAGCTGAAAATGGCCAAATTAAAATAAAATTGATTAACCTCTGCGAACAGTGAAGAGCATGCCGGATGAACATTATTTTATTGCGAAGATAAACTGACGATTTTATATTCGTTTTGATTCTTTTTGTTGCCATTTTTCTGTCTCGATTATGCTTTTCGGTAGGCCATTTTTACGAGACGCTGCAGTTCAATTGATTCGAAAGCTGAAAATGGTTACTTTAAAATAAACAACAGTGAAGAGAATACCGGATGAATATTATTTTATCGCAAAGATAAACTGAGGTTTCCATTCTTTTTTTGATCCTCTTTGTTCCCATTTTTCTGTCTCGATCATCCTTTCCGGTAGGCCATTTTTACTGGACGCTTCAGTTCAATTGAATCGAAAGCTGAAAATGATTTAATTTAAAATTAAATACTCTCCCAGATTACAAAAAAAAAAAGATTCGATCCTACGAATCGTTTATAAGATAATAATTAACAAGTGCAGCGAGTATTAGCAACAGTACGCAAAAGTTATACAATTAAAAAATCTGTGGTTTCTAAACAAATTCGAAACTGGCAAAATGATGACTTAAACACCTTCTAATTTCTCCTGAACTGCATCATGTTTCACTTTAACTAACATCGATCGATTTATAATAAGCAATAACATACATTAATTACCAGACTAGAAGGTGGCAGATTAAATCCAATTAAAACTGCACATATGTCTTTCATTTTTTTCCAGTTCTAGCATTTTTTCACACTTTCGAGAGATCGTTGTAACGAATAATCATGGTTAATTTTTCCGATCGAGGATTTTATCACGTGATTTCAATGAGCAATGATCGAATTGGACAAAATTGGTCTTTCCGTACAAATCGTACAAATTTCACAGATTATAAAAATGGCGAACCCGATTGTTTAACGAGTCCCCCGTGTGTCGGGATAGTGTATTGCTCGGTCGCGCGTGAAAAATCAGCTCGGAGTCGGAATTATAATGCGATATCTTGATTTATGCTTCCAATTGTAACGAGAGGCCCGAAGGGACCGAGGCCCACGGTATCCTTCTTAGCTGGGATTAGAATTGAAGAGGGAACGATCCTGTTGCGCCCCGTCTACCGATTTCAAATCTGTGTCGGCGACCGACCGCCATTAATATTCGCGAGCGTTGCGCGAATCGCTTTACAACGCCAGGATACATTTATCGCGAATATTACACGAAGTTCAGGGTCACTACGGCCGGGAACTCGCGTGGAACGTGAGGAGGGTCGTGTTAGGCTTCGTATCGACTTCGGAGTTTCGAAGGTGTTACTCTTCGCACGGAAAACGACACTGATACTCTTCCGAGCATGGCAAACAAATTCCCCTCTGCAAATGCGAAATACCAAATGCGAAATACTCACCACCACAGACTATCTAAAATCGTATACGTGCCTTAATTTCCTGTTTTTTAACACTAGAACGACCGGAGCAGTCAAAATGACTGGTTCCCAATTTTTCTTTTACAATTACTTGAAATTGTTCAAACTCCTCGCGCAGCCACACGCTCCACAGAAATGGGAACGTTCACTGAATTCTTTGTTTTAATTTGTTGCTGTTGTCGTAAATGGCCGAAAAATCAAGTCTTCTTTCAGATAGAACGATTCTTTAAAAATCGTGGTACCTAACACTAAAATGACTGGAGCAGTCAGAATTACTGGTTCCCAATTTTTTCTTTTACAATTACTTGAAATTGTTGAAACTCCTCGCGCAGCAACACGCTCCACAGAAACGGGAACGTTCACTGAATTCTTCGTTTTAATTTGTTGCTGTTCTCGTAAATGTCCGAAAAATCAAATCTTCTTTCAGATGGAACGATTCTTTAAAAATCGAGGTACCTAATACTAGAATGACCGGAGCAGTCAAAATGACTGGTTCCTAAATATTTCTTTTACAATTACTTGAAATTGTTCAAACTCCTCGCGTAGCAACATGCTCCACAGAAACGGGAACGTTCACGCTTGCAAGTCATTTCCGACCATTTTGAAACATTGAATTCTTCGTTTTAATTTGTTACTGTTCTCGTAAATGACCGAAAAATCAAGTCTTCTTTCAGATGGAACGATTCTTTAAAAATCGTGGTACCTAACACTAGAACGACTGAAACACTCAAAATCACTGGTTCCCAATTTTTCCTTTCACAATTACAGAAATTGTAAAAATATTTTCATCGGAGATATTTTAATGAACCTCTTCGTTGAATCTCACATTACAATAAAAATTGTATAAACTCTGAATGGGCACAGTCTTGTCACTGTCACAAAGCAATACACGTCAGTCTAATTTAATTAATCTAATCTAATTGAATTCCCAATTTTGGCTACTGAATTACCGTTGAACAATTGAATTACAGTGACTTCTCGATACATGTCAACAACCCGGGTCTTGCCAGCGACATGTATCGTCCAGGAGACGCACCCGAGCCCTGTTATGTTTACACTCCTCGGCGTCCGAGGCCTCTCGAGCTTAGTAGTGGGGATAATTCCGCGACGTTTATCGTCCAGGCCTCGCGGACATATACGGAGAAACCAGTTAATTTTCACTTAGTCTTCTGAATTTCTGCAGCGGTGGATCGTCGCTATCGACAGTAGATCCCACGGGACTTCGTTCGCGTGGAGACGCAGCGTTAGCTGGATCGGCGTCCGAGGTCCGCGATCGATCATCCGGGGAGGACTTCGCGCGAGGTAGATTAAGTCCCGGTTCGTCCCCGGCGTGGGTAAAGAAATATAGAAACCTAATCGCGCTCTCTATTTCGCATGCGCGCGGTTGTTAATGCGAATTCCGAATCGGTGTCGTGGCGATCGCGTTAAACCGGCGTCGGTTAACGATCGTTCTGCTCGTGACGCGATACCCGAGATCCTTGCCCGCGGTCACGTGATCCTGCCTTCTCCTTTTTTTTTAACGCTCTTCGCATTAACTATCGATTAAACATTAGCGAGTAAATATTAGCTCGAAGGAACAAAAAGAATCGTACGGAGCCGGCTTCGTAAACCTGCTTCCTCGTCGATATAAGCAAAGAGAAGTTACCAGCGGCTTTTTAACATTCGTTTTCGATCATTCCCCGAGCCTGTTTATGCTCGAATAAAGTCGTCCGAAGACTTTCAGCGAAAAATTCGCTAATTGTATCGAGAACGTGTAATTTTTAGAACTTTAACACGAGGAACAAGCACTTTAACGTCTCGCACCGCGATTTCATTTATGCGAGCTTCTTTGGCGTTCGTAAGCACGTTGAACAACAACAGGGAACACTTATATTTGCTGCGGTCATTTATAGTATGCATTTAGAATGACGAAACAGAATTTTATTTCGGTCCAAAGGAAATTAATAGGAAATATAAAATAATTCGATATTATAGTACAAGAAAACAGCTGAATGCTTCGAACCGTCCTCCATTTTGAACGAAAAAGCAGTAATTAATACATCTCTGGACTTTGTGTTCGTCTGTGTCGTAGATATAATATAAACATTATCGATTGCTAGAAACATTCTTAATTTGTCTTGTCATCTATGAGAAGATTAAATTTATCGATTTTTATTTATTTATTTATTTCACATTCTGTGTTTCATCGCAATGTGTGCTCAAATAATGAAATTTGTTCGGTCATCCATCATGGAACCGTCCTCCATTTTGAACGAAAAAGCAGTAAATTAATACATCTCTGGACTTTGTGTTCGTCTGTGTCGTAGATATAATATAAACATTATCGATTGCTAGAAACATTCTTAACTTGTCTTGTCATCTATGAGAAGATTAAATTCATCGATTTTTATTTACTTATTTATTTCACATTCTGTGTTTCATCGCAATGTGTGCTCAAATAATGAATTATGTTCGGTCATCCATCATGGAAGGGTTCTGGGAATTTCGGTAAACTACTAAACAAAGTAACGGTAACATATTTATTAATTGATTTCCGTCGTGACTATCGACAGCAATGCAGTCGTGCAATTGTAAATTAAAATGGTTGAAAGGGAGTGAAAAGCAATGGAAAAAGAAATGGACCAAAACTATTTGGGAACCGAGGACGAATCGCAAATATTCGCAACACGACATATAGAGGAGAGATGTTTCCGCCGAGCCGGTGGAACATGAAGCGATAGTCTCGCGATGTTTTGTTAACAAGTGAAACGTGGCGGAGAGCACGCAATCATTTTCTTGGTGTTCGCTTTGATCCGGAACAGCTCTCACTTATTCTGTTGCTCGTTTATTGAATACATTCGCGGCGATCGGCATCCTCGGTCACAGTCGATCGATCTTCCTTGTCAGTGATGCTCATCGATCGGTGCAACTATGTCATCGGACAAGTTGAATGTGGCCGATTCTCGTTCATCCGTTCCCGGGACCGGGACTAACCGGAACGCCCTGCCACACCCCCGGTAGTTGTTGCTGAATGTTCATCGCCGGTGCATTGGGTATCGCATTTGCATGATAACAGGCTGCGTCTGTCATTATCTGTTGCTCCGATTCGTCACCGGTGCATAATTTTCGGGAGAGGATCCCCTAACCGCCCGTTTACGCGTAAAACTCGAACGGCTCGCGGTACAAATATATAAAATCTCGTTGTTGTATTCTTCTTCTTTCTCCACCGTGAGAATTTGCCGAGCAGAAACCGTGAACACCGAGACCCATATTTTTATCAATACTTTGAAAGAGAATTTACACTCTGTGTAATTATTAGACTGCGGATTTTTAAACATTCTTGGCACGTGCAAGTTTGTAAAATTTGAAAATAAGAAATACAAACTAGGAGCCTTTTGATCCATGAAAATGAGAACTTGCGTACCTAAAGATCGGTAATTTGAGTATAGTGAGTTCTCGATATATGTCAACAACACTGGTCTTGCCAGTGACATATATCTTCCAGGAGACATAACCGAGTCGTGCTATGTCTTCTCGAGCTTTTTGGATCCTCATGGGGTATGGCCCGCGGTATTGAGGATAAGTTGGCGACGTTTATCATCCAGGCCTTGGCGACATATATCGAGAAATGTATAGTGTAATCACAGGTTGCTAAACTTTCTAATTACTTTTGTTTTTTCAAGAATTTAGCCGTTGAGTTAAGAGTTGACAATTCTACATTTTATGCGTATAATTATGTATCTATAATTGAATATTTGTCGTGAAATTTGAAGAAGTATGTTTGATATTTGTTCCAGAGCTCGACCTGGTGAAATTACAGGAGGACACGACCTTGGCAGGATTCACGCCGCTAATGTCGAATCCTCAGGATCCTATCTACGCCGAGAAGACCGAGGACATGGTGAGAATATTTTTTATAGTGCAGAATTAATTTTAGTAGCACGAAAGAAGGTCGTGTACCTACAGTCAGTCCAATGAGTATCCGTGCGCTCTTAAAAATCGCACAACTTTGTCAATATTGAACTATACTACTTGAATTTTGTTGAGAAGTTGGGACAATTGAATCACTACGTGACGTGAGGAAAATGTTTGATTAAAATTGCGAGAGACAGTACGAAAAAGGTGTATTTTGCAACTTTTTTAGGCGGGCTTATATTAAAAATTTAAAGAGACCGACTCTGTGAAATATTTCCGTATTTCAGGAAATAGCCCAGGTGTGCCTGAGGATAAACAAGATTTTGTTCTTCGGGCAAGTATACCTGTGCGGCTTGGAGACGCCGGTGTTGAAGTTGCAGAAGAGCGGAAATGGCGAGATCGAGTATGTCTCTGTGGTCGAAACCTCGAGCATCAGCACCCCGAGCTCACCTCCGGAGCAGGTAAGCTTATCGATTAATTTCAGATTTATATAAATGAACACGTCAACTGTCGAATACCAACCAGAATAATTTGACACCGAGCCAAGGTAATATAATTAATAATTCCGAAACTGGAACGTTACGTTTGCTGATACTGGATGCTTTTTGCATTCGAAAAATCGTACTAGACGCATAAATATATCTATACCTTATTTTCTAAATAATAAATTTCATTTGCCGAGGTAGGCTTTTAATACCTTGCTACTAGACTGCGGATTTTACGCATTTATGACAATAATGAGTAGGCGTAATTCGTAACTCGAGTGGTGACTCTGAAGCACCACTAGAAATTGTTGTGCCATTGTTTCAAAGAAATCACAATATTACAAAATATTTGTTACATTACAAAATTTGTATTCAATAGATTACTAAGCATTTGAATATTGTATGTAGAACTCAGTTTCGTATGAATAAAATGAAAATATTGTAAGACGCAGGAAATATTTACTTTCAGAATGAAAATAGCACCGAGTGCATTTTAAAAGAGAAGAAATAAAAATGATTAACGTTCAAAATGAATTTCTACTCGGCCCCTGTAGATTGCAATCGACGTATAAAAATTTTATTTTCATACAGAAACTCTTATTCAACTCTTCAACAACATCAGGGAAACTAAAAAATTCCAACGTGGCTTCCATTTGTCGCGCTCGAACTTATTTTCCGCGTGTACTTCCGCGGTTAATTAGTTTTTCCAGCGAGCTGCTAAATTTCCTGCCGGCTGAGAAAACTGTGTTTTCAGTTTCGGCCCTTCGAATTGTTCCTTTGAACAATTTTTGCGCCCCGATAATCGTGTTTGCGATGGGGGCTAAATTGAAATTAGCCTCCGCTCGGCCGCGGGAACGGCTCCGGATTCGATTAAAAAAATCGAAGCAACAAGACCCGACGCGAGAGGAGCCTGTTACTAAATACTGTTAGGAAGTCTCGATGACTTTTCGCAGCGTCCGGGTAATTGGTTCAAACGAAGCTCTAACTCGGTTTGCAGAGCGACTCGGAGCTGCTGGTCGAAAGTTACAGCGAGGGCGAGGACGAGCCGGTATCCACCCTGAGGAGATTACCCTCGTGCTCGGACGTGCCCGATGACACCACCGCGTCCGGCGCCGCTGTCGAGATCAGGTCGCTGATCGAGAAAAAAGAGGAACTGGAACGACGTCAGCGGAAGCAGGATCGTCATCGGCAACGGGTACAGGTGAGTACCTAGCCTGCAATCATTTTACCTCAGGAACACATTCTGAGTCATTCTGTGTTTCCGTAATTTTTCTCCCGTGATTATTGGACCTGAAGAACGTTTCCATCAGAAATTGTGAAACGAACTTCTTCGTGGAAACGAGCAATACGGTTTTATCTGATGCGACACAAATTTTATAAAATATTTTACGGACATAGGAGTTGGATTGCAATTAAAACGTCCCCATAAATTAATCATTGAATCGCTCGAGGATTCCATCGAACGAGAGGCTTCCGTTCGCCTAAGTTCCCCCTCGCTCTCTCGCACCTAGTGTTCCCGATTTCTCAACAATTTTCATTTCTCGAGAAATAAGACTATATTTCTCGATGATTCTCGAGACTTTTTAATATAATAAGAAGATATTGGGAAACTTTGACCAAACTTTTATAAAGCGAAACATTACGCTTTTGCTTTGAAATTGCTTCTTAGCATAATGCGTCCAATGTAGAATCAGTCAGTCTACTTCTTTTTGTTGTAACAAAATCTGTAGCCGTAGAAAAATTTCTTCCATTTTTGTGTGGATGTTGGCTGTATACAGAACATCCAAAAGTTGCTGAAGATTGTGTGTCCTTTTTTCAGTGGACGCAAAAATTTTATTTTCTTCGATTTTATTCTCTTGATTAAACTAAATTCTCGAAGACTATCTGCAATTTCTAATTCTAACTGTTTTTCCAGTTCCTCATTCTGAGAAGCTGAAAGTTTTTCACTATTTTCATAAGAATCATCGTTATATTTTCCAAAAAGTCTGCTTAGAATTTGTTTTGCCATTTTATACATCTCTGCCTTGGATGTTGAATAAAAAAGAATGTATCTTCTGAATCTTTTTGAAAAGATTCTGGATTATGCAGACATTTTATAAGGGATACAATAATCTTCTCTTCTTTCAGATATCTCTTCTTTAATAACAAGAAACTCATTACTCGATTCAGTATTCAGTTTTTCGAAACTTTTAAATAAGAATTTAAGAGAATTGAAGAATATTTATTTATTTATTTGTTGCTTCAAACCAAGTGGTTTATATAGCAAGTACAGTACTATTACATTTGGCTTACACTAAATAGGTTTATATTATTTCTAAATAATTTAAGAATATACATGTTATAAAATAAATGAGACACACAAGAATTTTCCTAGATTTAAATTTCTCGAGAAATACTGTAATTTCTCAACCAATTTTATAAAATTCATATCATCATCAATATCAATCAATTATAAACTTTCTCGAGAAGGAACACTACGCTCGCGTGATTTCCTTTCGTTGCAAATGTACACAGAAACACACAAACAGGATCACTTGCAAATTTCATTTGAAAAATATTTTAATATAGACACCGAAATAATCAACGGGCAATTGCAATCTTTTTGCAGAGATTCTGGATTATGCAGATATTTTTTAAGGGATACAACAATCTTCTCTTCTTTCAGATACCTCTTCTTTAATAACAAGAAACTCATTACTCAATTCAGTGTTCAGTTTTTCGAAAGTTTTAAATAAGAATTTAGGAGAATTTAAGAATATATATGTTATAAAATAAATGAGACCCACAAGAATTTTCCTAGATTTAAACTCGAGAAATACTGAAATTTCTCGAGAAATGATAAATAATCAATTATAATTACTATCCGTTTCCAAGCGCAGCGACCGCTTTCCTCCCTCAGGAATCGCTCGAGGATTCCATCGAACGGTAGGCTCGCGTCGGTTGCCCGTTCGCCTAAGTTCCCCCTCGCTGTCTCGCACCTGGTCGACCGTAAACCAGAATCGACACCACCGAATCGAACGTGGCTCGAGTTTTCTATAAATAGAGACGTCGGTCCAATATCGCGGCTCAATGATTCTTCGGCCGAGATATCATCCGGACAACCGTTTCCTCGGAGGGCTCGCTTTATCTTCATCGTCCCTTAGGGCTGCGCCGAAAGGGTCCCGGCCGAGGATGGTCACCGGACCGAGAAAAAGAAGAAAAAAAGAATAAGAAAGAAAGGAAGCGATTCTAAAAAACGGCGAGGAAGAGACACGCTCGTAGCGCTAAGTCGAACTAAATCAAGAGATTACCGGGACACGTTGCACCGACGTCGGCGCTTACTGTTGCATCTTCCACCCCCCTTTTTTTCAGACCCCTTTCGCGACGCTGTTTCCTCTCCCGTATTTTTTCCCCTTTTATTTCGACGGTCCCTCGGCGACGCGGCACGCAAACCCGCCGTTTTTATTTACGGCATCGACGATCCTCCTTTTTGCATATTTATTATCGAACCCCCGTCAAGGGGGCCGGATTTCGCGCGTACCACGTGTGGCCCCGTGGGCCCTACATCTTCACGCCTCCGACTCGCGCGAAATTTTTCTCTCAAATGAGCCGCGCTTGGAAGAAAAAAATCGCTGGACCCCTTCTTCTTCTTCTTCTTCTTCTTCATCGTCTTCTTCGTCTTTGTCCAGAAGGGTTTAGAGTACTCTGTTTTTGATGAATACTGTAAGACCGAGAGGACCGAAATTTCTGTCGCGCACCCTCCCCTTTGATGTCCTGCCGCCTGCACACGGAGAACGTGAACTAGATCCGCCTAATTTCCACTAGAGTGCTCCGTCCGCTTGATTATTTGTAACAACATAATTTGTATCATCATTTACAATAGTACATTAATACAGTTTAAACAGGATGTCCCACATAAATGGGAACAGCTAAATATCTTTCGTATTTACAGTCCTATCAGAAAACTTCAGAGGACTTTTGAATTTCAGAGGATTTTTTAAACTACTTTTGATTCTGTATAGCCTGTATATACACTGTGTAGTGTATATCTTTTTTGCAAGGATATAGCGAAATAGTTTTACAAGATATACTATGTGAATACATACAAGATAGTTTACAAGATTCTCCCAGGGTCCACCGAAATCATTCTTCTCGAGATCGCCTTAAGAGGGTCGGCACTGCCGTTCCCTTCTTCGTCGGTATCATTCGGATAATCCTCTCGTTCCACTTAGTTTTCGTTCCCGTGAAAAGGGAGACCGAATAAATTCGGCTCTCTGTATCTGTTGAATTTTTGTCGGCGAGACGGCTTTATCAGAGGGCGAGGGAAGGTTTCAGCCTGGGAGGAGAGGGAAAAGGGAAAAGGGAAAGGGAAAGGGGGAGAGGGCAGACAGGGAATATCATCCCGAGTATAAAGTTACGTCCCAGCGGACGTGGCACGATAGAGGGTCGGCTGACAAGTGTGCTGTGTTCCCTCGCCGAAATAAAGGATACTTTTTGATATCCTGTCGCTACACCGGTCCCGGTAGTTCGATCGGGCTCTCGGACGCCATTGTATCGCCGCCACGTTCTTCTTTTCTGTACCCTCGGGCCCCCGCTGTCCTCTTCTTTTCGGGGGATGTTCCCCGCGTTTTTACGAGGCTCGATAAGCAGACGTACATCTTGTACCGCGATAGCAATTCGCTTCTTCTAACGATCCGAGTAACTTAACACCGGGATGTTCCGGATGTTGGTGTCCTCCTACGTTACGCTTGGATGTCCCGCACGATTTCGAGATCGAGCGATTCTTTCGATTTACATTCTTACATTTTTCTTTACGTTTTAGTGATGCTGCGAGCTTGTTGTTCATTCGCAACTAGGTGATGCCACTTTGTTCGGTTAACATTAAACCGTCCACCGTCGGTCGAAATGACCGTTCCAGAATTTTTATTTTACATTTACTGATATTGTAAAAGTGCTTAAAAGTGCTTAAAAGTGCTTTGCACTTGTAAAAGTGATTTAGGAGAGAATGAAATCAATGAATGCAATCAATGAAATAAGAGAGAATCAAAATCAATTTAATATTATCATTTTTATAAGACAAGTCGGTTGCTTCTAAGGGTGGGTAGGTTTGGTGTTAACACCAGGGACCATAACTAACCAAAAAGAAATCAACTAAATTATAACCAAATAATTATTATAACCAAATTATAACCAAAAAGAAATCTAGGAATAACAAGTATTTGATCGAGTAAAATCGTATCGGTTAGAAATAAGGATTACAAGTAACCGGAAATATTTTCTCTCATTGATAAATTTTATGATCGAAATCAACTCCTCTCGTTGATAACTGTTATGACCGATCGAAACAGTTTTTCTTCATCGATGATAGTTATCGAGGAGGATCCAATTTTGTGGAACAAAAATTATAAAAATCGATATTCTCTAATATTTTTCTCTACTTCTTCCAATATTTTTCTTTATGTTTTGCATAAATTAGATTAGATTGAGATTAAGATTGAGATGGAATTTAAATGAACATGTAAAAAGCAGTTCGTTGTTACAAAAATTATGTACAATATTGTTCCGAACGTGTCAGTCAGTGTCCAACTTGTTCGTTCCACGAAAAAACAAATCTTGACACGTGTTGTCTAATTCTTGATCCACGACTGGTCTCATTATTGTCGAGATTATTTGCAATGATAAATGATACAATAATCTGCAATAATTGCAATGATTTGATCGGTTCGATCGCGTAATCTTTGCCAGACGCGGCATTCTCGAAAGCACGTTTCCCGAGACGTAAACCGGCGTGACCCGGAGTATGGCAGTCGTCCACTGTGACATTACAGGACTCGTTCTCGGTCTGACCGTCACCTAGATTTCCCCTTCAATCTCAACCGCGTCGAAACGATCGATAAATCACCGCATGATTCCAGTTCAAGTTCGCGGCAGTGCGTCCGTTTGTCCCGTTGAAAACGGCCGAGCGAGCGGTAACTGTACCGAAAAAATTAACGACGCACGCGCGGAACAATTAACCCCGTCCCGTTCTCGTCCCGATTTAATTTTCAGCCGCGAGACACGGAAAACGGTACTCGCTAGATCGCGAGGTTGGATTCGCACGCGGAAACCGCATTGTAACGCGCGTTCCGGAGCCGGCGAATTCACGCGGTCGACGGGTCACCGGGACTCGGCGAATTAAAACGAAATTAGGAGTCCCGTGGCGGACCTGGCGACGATTATGCGATTCCGCGACCGGTTTCGGATCTGGGAACCCACGGTCCGCGTGATTCAGCTGTAACGAGTCACGCCTTGTTCTGACAGCGCACCGGCTCCGACGAGGTACCGTTAAACGACAAAAAAAAAAAAGAAAAATCGTTGATAAATTATTCGGTGAGTAACGATCCTTGCTTCTCGACCGAGCGACACGCCAATCGGATCTTTTAATTGTCCAACCGGTCGAGAATTTTTTGAACCGACTCGACAAATTTTGTGTTGCAGAGTTTACAGAAAATCGTGCATGTACGTGTTCTTTCGAGTAGAGAAGTTATTCTTTTGTTTTCATACTGAAATAATCGGTAACAATGTATATTATTTTACACGCGTTATTATATTGGATGAGCAAACCAGTCTTAGGCTTTGGTCAATATCGAAAAATTGTTAGTTGTCAATTATATGCTAGTCACAATTGCTAGACAATTATGTCCGCTAGTATGCGGACAGGTATAGTTACTGGGTTGTTCAGAAAGCAATTTCGTTTTCCCCAACAGAGGACGTAATTGTATTTTTTCGCAGGCAACTTCGCACTAAAGCCGCATTGTCATTATACATTTTGACAGATGATGCAGCAAGGCTTGTTTGTGGAATATTTTGTTCGATTCTGCGCAATAGTTCTTGTTCGGCGCCCTATCGAATATGAAAAGTCGAAAGCAACATTTTCGGCAACTTTAACTTTTCACTATTGAAAAGGTAAAAATGCTGTTCAAGCAAGAAAAAGATTATTCTATGTCCATGGAGAAGATGGTACTGATAGAACGCCAGTGCCAAAACTGGTTTGCAAAATTTCGTTGCAACAATTTCGATGAAAATTGGCTAATTGGGAACTTCGATATTGCACCAAAATGGAGAATAAATCATATATTCTTGTTAACACTAGGTTTACGGAGCATTAAAACTGAGTATTTTACATTACTTTATACAAATAAGAAGTGTGGTGATTCTTACAATCTTAATAATCGTAAATTAAAAATATTAGAACCCGTCATTTTCACGGGTCCCGTAAACCTAGTATTAAAAGTGAATATTTTATATTGCTTTATAAAAATAAGAAGTATGTGTCTATCCAAGTTTTCAGCCATTTTTTAAATAATATATACCTAGGAAATCAGTTTATTGAGTAATTCCACGTAGATGGATCTGCACAATCTCAATAATCGTAAATTAAAAATATTAGGTAAATCTAGTGTTAAGTAAAATATTTATACACTATAAGAAAAGCGTCTTCCAATTTTCTCCAAAAAAAAAGAAAAAAAAATGAAATTACTTTGCACGTTCCTTATCGTCGCCAGGAGAACTCGAAACCGAATGACTCTGAAGCGTGAATGACCGATGATTTTTGAAGAGGGCAGCGCGCGTTCGCGAATCAAGTGGAATTTTAGGGGCTCCGGCTGACGAGTGACATAATTGAAACGTCGACACAGGTGGAACTGGTTCCGCGTGACGAGGAAATTGTTCCGGATGCGTGCGAACAGGTTCGTCGGTTTCGGCCCGCGATAATTGACACGCGAGGCTTGCGTTATATCCACGTGTTATCCCGGGGCTGGGACGAGAGATTACGAGGACGGGTCATGGGAGGATGGACTCTCCGTTCCCGATTGCCATTCTCGTCCGAGAGACTGCCATATCGCCGCGAAAATGGCGAATTAAAATTTCATTTAATTGGAGATCAGGTTTAATTGGAGACAGTCGCCGCTTTTACTGTTACGTCGCCTCGGCAATCTCGCGATCTAGCTTGTCCAATCCCCCTAACTGCAAGCGACGTGTCGCACGTCACGTTTTTACCGCCACGAAATGCAGACTAGGCTAGGTTTACGGAGAACCACAGATTACTGTTTTACATTGTTTTAGAGAAATAACACGAATGTATCTGTTAAAGATTGTAGCCATTTTCTAAATAATATATACCTAAAGAAGCCAATTTGAGACATAATTGCTCATGGATGCATTTTTACAATCTCTGTATTCGCAAATTAAAAATATTAGAATCCCTCATTTTGATGAGTAAATCTAGTGTTGAAATATACGATTACATTGACTGGCACTTTAATTGCACTTGAGAAACAGCGTAAACAAATTAGGATTATCAGTAGCCGAACCGCAATGAAATGAAAATGAAAATGGCTCTCATTGATAACTGTTATAGTTTTCTTCATCGATAACGATCCAATGTTTTGGACACTAGTAACTCTTATTTGTAACCACAAAGCATACAAATCGATATCTACCATTTCTATTTGGTTATCTAGCATTTTGTTCTTCGAATTTTTGTCTTTATATTTTATGTAAATTTCAATAATGCCCAACTTTTTACCAACGATTTTTGTCGTAAAAGGTTTTAGAGTAACTGTTATTTTTGGTCCCTTGTTGCGAGCAACGTTCCCGAATTTTTCGAGCACAGCTTCAATAATGTTCAACTTTTTATCAATGATTTTTATCTTAGAAAATTTTAGAATACGTGTTATTTTTGGTCTCTTTTTGAGAGCAACGTTCCCGAATTTTTCGAGCACAGCTCCAATAATGCTGAATTTTTTATCAATGATTTTTATCCCAGAAAGTTTTAGAATAGCTGTTATTTTTTATCCCTGATTGCGAGCAACGTTCCCGAATTTTTCGAGCACAGCTTCAATAATTCTCACCTTTGTTATTAATGATTTTTATCTTAGAAAATTTTAGAATAGCTGTAATTTTTGATCCCTGATTGCGAGCAACGTTCCCGAATTTTTCGAGCACAGCTTCAATAATGCTCAACTTTTTTATCTATGTTCCTTAACGTAAAAAATTTTAGAATAGCTGTAATTTTTGATCCCTGGTTGCGAGCAACGTTCCCGAATTTTTCGAGCACAGCTTCAATAATGCTCAACTTTTTTATCAATGTTCCTTAACGTAAAAAATTTTAGAATAGCTGTTATTTTTGGTCCCTGGTTGCGAGCAACGTTCCCGAATTTTTCGAGCACAGCTTCGATAATGCTCACCGTTTTTATCCATGACTCTTATCGTAGAAAATTTTAGAATAGCTGTTATTTTTGGTCCCGTGTTGCTAGCAACGTTCCCGAATTTTTCGAGCGCACCTGCAATAATTCTCACCTTTGTTATTAATGATTTTTATCGTAGAAAATTTTAGAATAGCTGTAATTTTTTCTCCCCGGTTGCTAGCAAAGTTCCCGAATTTTTCGAGCACGATTTGTACAAAAGCGGAATCCACGTGCGCGTAACATTTTCGTTGGGAACGGTCTCCCAAGAAGCTGTATGTCCAGGGATTTTTCGTGAAGTTCTTCCTGAAACAGGGGCCGCATAAGGCCCCGAAGTGGTTCGTACAACTCGGGTCGCCGGCGACCGCGTGAGACCGGTCGCTCGAAATGCAAATTCGACTCGCTGGAAAGGAGATGTGCCCGGCAAAAAGCAGTTCCGTGTAATGCGGCCGCGGGGATTAAATACGCTCCGAGCATCATTTAGGTGCCGAGATAAAAACGCGCTCTCGGGACCGTTAATTCGGATGAGCATATCTCGTTCCTTATGAGATCTGGCTCGTGGCCGTGCGAACGTCCCAGGACGAGGTCCTTGCCAGCCTAATATACATCACTGACAGAAAAAAAAAGAAAAAGAAAAACCGGCAAAGACCGGCAACGAAACTTGACTCGAGTCTACTTGCTACTGCCCGTACGGGCAGCGTATCTCTCCGGACATAGAGTAACACGTTCCCGATTTATGTCAACAACACGGGTCTTGCCGGTGACATGTACCGTACAGGAGCCGTTTTATGTTTATACTCCTCGGACCTTCATGCACCTTCAAGGGTAGTGGGGATAATTCCGCGACCTTCATCGTCAATGCCTTGGCGACATATATAGAGAAATCGGTGCGTTTAGAGAAAATAAAAACAATGAAACAAACCCAGGAAGTCTAGTTAAAATTACACCTGTTCATAAAATGTGATCGCTGGATGAATAGGCTGTAATAAAAATAATAAAACAAGCCCAGAAAGTCTAGTTAACCCATTAACGCCCAAGAATTTGTTTGTAAATTTTAGCAAATGGTGGACAAAACATCTAGTCAATCTTAGATGTCAATCCTGCTAGGAGCAAACAAATATAATCCTGTTATCCTGTACTCAAGCGAGTACAATGGCCGCTAATGGGTAAAAAATTACACCTTTTCGTAAAATGTGATTGCCGAATAAATTGACTGCACCGAATTTGCTAATGACCTGCAAGATGCGAAAGGAAACTGTTAAATCTCGTTTCGCCAGTTTCCGTTTCAGGAGATAAACTGCGCGTCGATTTTTTTAGTTGAAAATCGCGCGGAGCTGCGTGTTATCTTCGCGCGAGCATTGAGCCAGGCTTGTCGGGGAACGTATAATTTGAGAACGGCGATAAGGAACGGAGGGTTATGATCACTGTTTGTATCTAACGATGTTTAGAGGTCGTTCTGTTCGGCTCCGTTGAAATATTGGACGGGTTTCGCTCGTCGCGGTTGAACGACGAAGGTGATCGGGCGGGCGGAAAAAGAACCAAAATGAATTCCCGTGGCAATCGCAATCGCAAGGGCCGAGTTAACGGTAATACGCGATGATACGAAGGACGTGGCCACGAGAAGCAATTTATTTCCTCATCCCCTGTGTCTTTCCTCCTCTCGTTCTTCTTTTTGCTCCGTCCCTCCCTCCCCGTTCGTCGTTCTGCCGTTTTGTTCGACGCGACCGCTTAGACACGAGATTATTTACCGCGCGTTCCTCGGTCACGTTCCTCTTTGCCCGATTTACATTTTTGCTCCCCCCCCCCCCCCCCCCCCCCTGTGCCGCGAATACCGAATCGATTGTTGCCGCGAGACTGCGCCAAGGAAATTGTTGTTGCAATTATACCGTCGCCCGATTCGGTTGCGCCGCTTCCGAGCGTTTCAGAAAGTCTCGTGTTTAGTTTGTGCTT
>CM052139.1:1281649-1295734 GCA_028454255.1 Halictus ligatus | reverse complement strand
GTGAAGCTTTTTTCCCGGAGAAACATGGATGTGAAAATTCGTGGAGCATTCGCGCGTGCTCTTCAATAAGACCGAATAATGTGTGTCTGCACATGGCCGACCGTTTCTACTTGCCGAGGAAATAACTGGCAGGTCGATATCCTTCGCGGAGATGTTGATGTTTTCGTCTGTAGCAATTCGTGTCGCTTCATTATGAAATCCAACCGTGGTCCTTTATAAATATCCGTGGCAGTAGTATTGTCCGGTAATGATCAGACACAAAGGCGAAGCCTACCAGACCATTATTAAATTGAATTCCCCCGACAACGCATCTCCGGTTAATGGAATTTTGTTCTACCATTCGGATCCGCTTTTGTGCGAAGATTGGTCCTTCCGACTGCGTTACTAATTACGAGATTGTAAAATCAACGGGCAACGGACGGAATGTTTGCAAAAATTCATATTTTCACATCAAACGCGAAATTTATCAGGATTTATTCGACGCGTTATTCTTCTTGCAACTGGAGAAAATTCGACGTGACATTCGAGTAGGCGCTTATAACAATTGTTTTAACTTCAAATGAAAAATCTGGAATCCATAATGTCAATGATTTATCGAGATCCAAATAATAAATGACATTCCTCGAACTATTTTCGTCGACGTTACAAAGAAAATCTCATCGTTCGTATAATTCAATTCAAATTACTTTTAGTGCTTCATTTAGTATTAATCAGGGACTGATGATTCCTGAAATATGATAAGTAAACTTTGGACGAATTAACTCGTCGTCCCCAGCTAAAAGTTCAAAGATCGACTCCACTTAGATTCACCGTACAGATACGCACAGATACACGCTCGGCTAAACGACGATCAACATTTTCGAAAATATCATAATATTATCGGAATTGCGGTATCAGCATTGCTATCACTGTTATGGTTGCCCGTGTCCCTGGTAGAATTCTGTAACGGGAAACACATGTTCAATTAGCGTAATGCGACGATAATGTGGCGCGTGCGTTCGCTGTTAATGCGATTTGACGGGTGCGCATATTATCATCGGGGACCGGCTGGGAAACCTAATTACCGATCCCGGGTTCCGGTACATTCTGATTCGCGGTTTCGGCTCGCGATCGTAAAATTCCGGGAATTAGAGCAACTCCGAACACCGTTCGCATTCTGTTTAATGCGCCTCCGGGGCCTGATAAGCTGTTCGAGTTTCATGGCCTGCCATAAAATCCGCGTTGCATAGGAGAGTCGCATGCCACGAGAATTCGTGCCTGCAGTCCGACTGTGTTTAACAATCTAATCGATGACGATTCTTATTTATCCATGATTTTCTCGGTTCTACACTGAGGGCGCGAGAAAGCGAACATATCTTTTACAGTTCTTCGAGAAAACAATTTTTCAACGTTTCGTTACTATTCTACCAATAGAGATTTTATTTAGCCAGCGCATAAACGGGATAGCTCACAAATATTTCGCTTAATAACGATATTATTATTTTTAACGATTTGTTGGGTTTTAGAGATCGCTTCGGTGGTTGTAGACGCCACAAGTCGCAGATTCCGCAAATCGCAGTTCACCACTTATTAGAATTTACGAACTGAATTTTCATTGAACCTTTGCTGAACTTATTAAAACTTTATTGAACTTTATTGAAAGTCTATTGAAATTTTAATGACGTGGCGAATCTAACTGAATTAAAACTCTATGACGAACTGACTAAATTCACTGATTAATAGACTGACTTTGAAGGGTTGGTTCTACTTGCATATTTATTTGGTATTTGTGATGAACTGACTGACTTTGAAGGGTTGGTTCTACTTGCATATTTATTTGGTATTTGTGATGAACTGACTAAACTCTATGACGAACTGACTGACTTTGAAGGGTTGGTTCTATTTGCATATTTATTTGGTATATGTGATGAACTGACTGACTTTGAAGGGTTGGTTCTATTTGCATATTTTTATTTGGTATTTGTAATGAACTGACTAAACTCTACGATGAACTGACTGACTTTGAAGGGTTGGTTCTATCTACATATTTATTTGGTATTTGTGATAAACTGACTAAACTCTATGATGAACTGACTGACTTTGAAGGCTGGTTCTACTTGCATATTTATTTGGTATTTGTGATGAATTGACTGACTTTGAAGGGTTGGTTCTACTTGCATATTTATTTGGTATTTGTGATGAATTGACTGACTTTGAAGGGTTGGTTCTACTTGCATACTTATTTAGTATTTGTGATGTATTTGTGGTTCTACTTGCATACTTATTTAGTATTTGTGATGAACTGACTAAAATCTATGATGAACTGACTGACTTTGAAATGTTGCTTCTATTTGCATTTATTCTACTTCGCATCGTTCAATCTTCTATTCTCCTTGACATTTTCTATCTAACGTGTCGTCGCTCTAACCACGAAGTCAGCATCCTTTCTTGCAACTTAGCATAACCGGACACCCTTTTCCTTCATTCTCAAGGTGTAACAAATCTTCACTGCGCGTTTTGCGGGAAGATAAATTAGAATCATCTAACTCCATCTAACTTCTTCGAATTTTTAACGCCAATCTTAATCTCATTTATTTCTTCTCTCTTCGCGCGACATTATTGGGTTCGAACAATGGTTCACGATAATTCGAAAATTCGATTCGCTATATTCTTGAGCGGTCGAACCACCGGACGCGACGCAACGTAAAATAGTGTTAGAATAGTTTCGCGGGTAGTACGAGAACCAGTTCGAAGCAGACGATCATCGGCGAGCCGGCCGATCTTCCTCGAAGGTCGTGTCACTGGAAGAACGGGTCTAATCGATATGGCAAGCAACCATAGATGATCCGAGCCGGTCGGCTAGGCGACACTCTGTGTTTGAACTATTATTTCGAATTAGCGCGGAGAGGGGTCGTTCACCGGCCGCGGAGCAGCGAGAGTGGCGAACGCGAGAGAGAGAGAGAGAGAGAGAGAGAGAGAGAGAGAGCGAGCGAGAGAGAGAGAGAGAGAGAGAGAGAGAGAGAGAGACACGAGTGGTTTAATAATTTCGAGACCGGGCGAGCGAGGAGCAAGTTAGCACGAGGCTGAAAATTAACGACGAGGCGGAAACCGTTCTCCGGTGTTTCTCTGTTTCACCCGGAATATTTGCACAATGAGGATGGCGCGTCGTTTCATTGGAGAACATTAACCGATACGCGGCGTGGTTGCTCGTGCGTGACGCTTGTGATCCTGCAGCGAAACCTCGGGAAAAATGGTCCCCGCGGGCCGTAAAAGGCGGCAGGACAACACTTTCAGGACAAGGACTCTGGAAACTCCGCTGGAATTTTTCCATTGTATGCTTTCTTCGGGACCTTCGCCTTTCCTGAAGAGAATCGAGAACATTTCAAAATGACGTTTCCACGTTTTACCATTTAACACGTTAAATGCCGGAAATCGGTCGCGGAGATTCGTCCAAGATCGGTGTAATTTAATTAATGAAACCGAAACTAGAAATTTAAGATGCATTATGGGGCGTGCTGTCCCCTTTGAATTCTATAGATCCGGTACAATTCTTTTTTTTTTTTTATTAAACTTGAAGATCAATGTTTGCCAAGAAACTATTCAGTAAAAAATAACGGTGATATTAGAATGGGCAGCTTCCGAAGTTAAATGAAAATGTATTTTCCCTCTTTATTATCCTGGAAGAAAAATTGTCCAAGTCAATTATAAGAGATCGAAGTCAAATGAAAATGTATTTTCCATTTTTAATTATCTTAAGAAGTTGAAAATATTTAAATTCTTCTAATGTTCTCTCATTTTTGCCACGAACACAAAATCTGCAGTCCAGTTACGATAAACTTTGTGCTGCCCACTTTTGTATCACTGAAACAAATTGTTTTGATTTTGTGCGACATTTGTGGACATTGGAATGGCGGTTAGCGTGTTAGCAGAACAATTTTCTTTGTTTATATAATCGATGCCAAAATGGAAATTCCATCAGAAGTTGTTGAAAACCAAGCATTCACAGTATCTGGTAAATATTGTCTTATAAAAATGGCAACACTGAATCTATCGAGATTGTCCGTAATTTTCAATATAATAAATGCTTGGACGAGGAAATTGATTCTAGTATTATCCATAAATGAATTTTTATAGTTTCAATAATTGTGAAACACTAAACCTACCAAGCATTCACAGTATCTGGTAAATATTGTCTTATAAAAATGGCAACCCTGAATCTATCGAGATTGTCCGTAATTTTCAATATAATAAATGCTTGGACGAGGAAATTGATGCTAGTATTATCCATAAATGAATTTTTATAGTTTCAATAATTGTGAAACACTAAACCTACCAAGCGTTCACAGTATCTGGTAAATATTGTCTTATAAAAATGGCAACCCTGAATCTATCGAGATTGTCCGTAATATAATAAATGCTTGGAAGAGGAAATTGATTCTATTATTTTCCATAAATGAATTTTTATAGTTTCAATAATTGTGAGATATCAAACCGGCCATTTGACCGTGGCAGGTTTGGCGTTAATTTTGCGAGTCGCGAAACAACAACGGCGAGATCTATTTACATAGAACAACGCCGGCAACGCGCCCCGTCGAAAGAATCCTTCGGCGTTGGCTGTAACTTAGTCCCGGGACATTCTATTTAATTAAACGGGCCGGAATAAAGGCGTTAATTAAAGCCCGGGGTCCATTATTCCCTGAAAAGGGACGTGTCCCTCGTCTACGCGGCGAATCTAGAACGTATCCGGGCACGCTCGGCAACTAATCGCAATAATTTACAACGTTCCCTTTTTAGGTGCCGCGCGCGCGCGCGTATCGTATCGAGGCCAGACGTGTTTTCGGAACTTTTTAAATTAACACCGGGAACCGCGCACAACGGAACGGCTGAAATAATAATTAACGCGCCGCTGAATTCGCCGGCCTCGCCTGGACATTGAATATTTATGCGGAAAGAATTTCCACGGTTGAATGTGTTCATTGTTTCTAGCTGGAATCCCGCGCAAATAAGCTGTACGGAATTTCTTTTTTCGGGGCGAAAAGTGCTTTGCGTATACACTCCGTGACAGAAAGATTAGTATTTAGCTTCTCAAGTAGTAGATTACATTGTTTGTGACCTCTATAAATAAGAAATAAGAATAACCGATTACTTCAATATGTTTTTAATTTATTACGCGAAGAAACAATTTTATTGGAGAATGTGTAACCTTAAATGAAAAATCTGTACGTTAAAATCGTTTCACAAATTTCTTAAAATAGCTAAAATATAAGAATATGTATAAAGAAATAATGTTTTAATATTTCCTATCTCCGCCTTTTGTTTGTATAACTGCCACTAAACGTTTTAGCATAGATTTATATAATTTTTAAACAAATTTCCTGCTTAACAGGAACACTCTTAACTACTCGCCGATGTGAATAGATCTGTGCCTTGAGGCTGACGGAAAATATACAATTTTGACTTTGTGCTGTCATTTTGACGCAGCAGTCAGCACTACTGTTTACGTTTTCGGCTTAAAGCTAACCTATAAACAGAAAACGAGTGTTTACCCTGAACAAAAACAACTTATTGCTAACTGAACAGTGATGTATAACACAGTAACTGCTGTTGTTCGATTATATTTGCGAGAATTAACAGAAAACACTGCGTTAAACGACGTCTCCAGAAGTAACTACCACACTCTGTACGAAAGACGATGAAGTTCCCTCGTATAACGCATAATCATTTCGTTTCAAGTGATGCCTTATAGTATTGTCGCGGACTGTATAACGATAAAAGAAGAAGAACGGAAATCAGAAGAAGAAGAAAGTAAATCGGCTTTCCGTGTCACGAGATACGCCACCGTCTCATTAAAATATAAGAAGCGTGGAACAATTGTGTTTCACGGGCGGCCGTGCGCTCGCTTTTCACGGAGAGCGGCGCGGAGGCTGACGAAGACGAGCCCCGAGCGGAGCAGCTAATTACTCTAAACTAATTACATTTTGTTAGCGCGGCGACGCGCCGGCCGAGCCTCTCGCCTTAACCCGCGAACCTTGAGAAACGTCGGAAGAAAGGAGTAATGAACGCGATAAACCGGCGATTCCGCACGAAGGGGCCCGTTCATTTCCGAGTAATTATATCTGCGGGATTTTTAAACGACGGTTTACCTTGCCGGGAAGCAAGAAAAGAAGAACGTTCTCCTCCCTGGTACGCGAGCGGAAAAAAATATGGCGGTGCGTGCGGTCGTTTTAATGAATTCGCACTTCCTCGCCGAGAGTAAGTTGATACCCGAGAGCCTTCGTCGGAATGAAAGTAATTGCCACTGAAAGCGAAACTCCACCCCTGTTAATCGACCGAGCGAAACGCTTAATTTCGTGCAAATTGCAAATTTTCTGCTCACGTTCCCGGCGGGAACATCGCATTTTCTTTGGAAACTATTCAGGCGAATTTCAAGGGAAATTGAATCGCTTTGTTGCACTTCTACTTTCGTCAATCTTTGCTTGCGTAGATTGCGATTTTAAGATGTGGAAATGTGAGAAAAATATGAGATATTTTATTTTCTGGACAGAGGAATGAGAATCGAATAGAATCTGATTTTCTTCACAATAGGATTTGATAAATGCAAAGGGTAACAAAATTGTGCTTTATTTTCTTAGTAAATTGTATTTCAATATCGTTACATTTCCACTTTCGTCAATCTTTGCTTTGGTAACTTGTGATTTTAAGATATAAAATTTTGAGAAAAATATAAAATCTTTAATTTTCTGGGCAGAGGAATGAGAATCGAATAAAATCTTATTTTCTTCACAATAGGATTTGATAAATGCAAAGGGTATCAAAATTGTGTTTAATTTCCTTAGTAAATTGTATTTCAATATCGTTACATTTTCACTTTCGTCAATCTTTGCTTTGGTAAATTGTGATTTTAAGATACAAAAGTTTGAGAAATATAAGATCTTTAATTTTCTAGGCAGAGGAATGAGAATTGTGTTATTTTCTTCACAAGAGGATTCGATGAATCCAAATAAAAACAAAATTCTATTCAATTTCATTACATTTCTATTTTCATTAATCTTTGCTTCTGTAGATTGCAATTTTAACACCAAAAATTTTGAGAAAAACATAAGCTATTTAATTTTCTGGGCAAAGGAATGAGAATCGAATAAAGTCTTATCATCTTCCCAATAGAATTCGATCAATTAAAAGGAAAATAAAATTATATCCAATTTCGTTACATTTCCATTTTCATTGATCTCTGCTGCTGTAGATTTCAATATACAAAATTTCGAGAAAACTATAAAATATTGAACGATTCAAAACGCCAAAATAAGTGCGAAGGGTGTATAACAAAGTCTGTGGCAACGCGATTTATTATACAATTCAACGAGAGACCTGATTGAGCTCGGGACCCGAGTAACTAAATTCTACTATCCGAATATCCGTCCGATCCGTTCAGCGAGCCTCGGGTCCGAGGAAACTCGTTTGCGAAGAAAAATGGGAAAAATTAAACTATGCAAAGGGGAAGAGGGTCGCCGGGTGGATCGGCGGGCGGTCTCGTCGGTTAAACAGCAATAAAAATATTCATGTCACAGTTTTTCCATTAAGGGGGTGGCCGTGTCGATCGGCGGAGTCATAACATCCTCGGCACGCTTTCCATTTTCGTAACGGCGGGAACGTTGGGGTTGGTCCTCCCCGCGTGCAATAAACAAACGAGGGTGTGCTCTTGGTGGTTTGCGACGGAAGGGATGACCGGGGAAAGGATGAACTTTCACGGGGTGCGCGGGAGAGCGCTTCGTCGACGACGGAACGGCGCGCGACACACGACGTAAATCACAATAAACCGTATCGTTTATTAACGATCTCGTTTCGCCGCGGTGAAATAACGTCACCGGGGGGTGGAGATCGGAGGGGGATGGGGGATGGTGGCCCGTGCGTTCCGCCTGCATGGGAATCGCGAGCCGCCAATTTATATTCCGAGCCCGGGCCTGCCTAAACAATCGCGCGGAAACGCCGAGCGGCCGATAAATTATCCAAAGCGGGCGACGAACGCGCATCGATATTGACTCTCTGTATGCCCGCTCTGGGACTCCGCGGCGATACGCGTCGACAACCGGCCGAAACAGTAATAGTAATCGATGATTACGCGAGCCGGCTGACACCGGGGACCATCACTGTCCGCGGTCGCGAATTATTCGCGAGCTCCATTCGCGTTACCAATCCCTTCGCGACGATCCTTCGTGATCGAATCGGACAGCTTTGCGGTGCAGATAGATTTTTGAATGGTGATCGCAGGGTAATAGTAATTTCGTTGGTCATTGAAATCTAGGGAACGCAATTTTGTTTATTGACGGATACGCACGAAAGGCTCGTGAAAGTATTTAAACACCGTTTGAAACAGTATACAGTGGATTTTCTCGATATATGTCGCAAATATCTGGATTATAAACGTCGCAGAACTATGTCCACTACCGTGGGATATACCCCGAGGAAACGTAAACATAATGCAAACATAGTAATGTAAACATAATGCAGGTTGGGTGCGATATTCAGGTGGATCGGAGAATAGTAGTGTCTCCTAGACGATATATGTCGCTGGAAAGACCTGTGTTTGCGGAAAATATTCGAGGAAGAACATTCTAGTTTTCTTTTTTAAATTGGATCAAACGAACCCTGACTTTTTGAAGAATTAGAAGAATTGGTTTCACAAGTGATCTGCAAGAAAGATTTTGAAAAACATTGCAATTGGCAAGAGTTACATGAGAACATGATACTTTTTAGAACTTTTTTATTTGAGGCTGTAGTGAAAATTTGATTTACATTTATATTTAAAATTTAGATCGGCGGAGCAAATTTGACTCATTTGCGATTTTGTTGCCATAGACATATAGAAAAACTTAAATAATTTTGGTCGTAATATGGTCGACACAATTTTCTTTTATTAAACTTGAAAATCAATACTTGCTACAATCTATTCAGTAACACAGATCGGTGATTAGACTGTCGAGCTTTATGCGCAATAAAAATTGTCAAGAAGAAGACAAGAAGAAGAAATAATAGTAATAGCAAGAACAGTCATAGTATCTCCTAGACGATATATGTCGCTGGCTAGACCCGTGTTTCGAACATATACTGATTGCCACGTTGATCGCAATATGGCCGACACAATTTTTTTTTATTAAACTTGAAAATTAATACTTGTTAAAATCTATTCAGTGACAAAGATCGGTGAATAGACTGCCGAGCTTTATGCGTAATAAAAATTGTCAAGAAGAAGAAATAACAGTAACAGTAAGAATAGGGAGGTTTCAAAGGGTGAGAGGGGCGGGATCATGCGCGATAGTGATAGCGAGAGAGAGAAAGAGAGAGAAAGAGAGAGAAAGAGATCGAATTCTCTGGAAACGTGGATTCCCGGAGCGATCGAAATATTCCAACTTAATCAAGGGAGGCTTGAAAGGGTGAGAGGGTCGGGAGCATGCGCGATAGTGATAGCGAGAGAGAGAGAGAGAGAGAGAGAGAGAGAGAGAGAGAGAGAGAGAGAGAGAGAATTCTCGGGAAACGTGGATTCCCGGAGCGATCGAAATAATCCAACTTAATCAAGGGAGGCTTGAAAGGGTGAGAGGGGTGGGGAGTGGAGGGACGGGAGCATGCGCGCACTCGTGCAACCTGTTGTCGGCGATTCTGTTGCACGAGCTAATTTTATCGGCGTCGAACATCGTTGCAACGCCGGTTCTGCGGCTCGTTCCTCGTCCCTCCTCTCCTCTCCTCTCCTCTCCTCTCTCTCTCTCTCTCTCCCTCTCTCTCTCCCTCTCTCTCTCCCTCTCTCTCCCATCCAAGATAACGAATGTTAAAGGCGTTATCGCAAAGGAGACGCGATCGCGGAGCCGCTAACGTATCCATTCGCGACTGCGATATTATTAACGGCGTGTTCGCGCGAACCTTCGTTAGGGTAAACGAGATACGCGACACGCCGCTGCGCGGCATCATGCTCGCGGGTTCTGGAAAAGCGGATCGAGAGAGAGAGAGAGAGAGAGTGTCGTCCCCGTGTTACGTCTCAATGCTCCGCTACACACGGACAGCCACCGACGATACAATTAACCGACAAACCGTCGCGAACAGAGTTTCGAAGTCGCGTCGAATTAAGAAACGCTCGGCGGCCGATGATCGTTTTGCTCCGTCTTTTCGCTTTCTTCTATTCTTTTATTTCGATTCGATAAGCGAGAGAGTAGATAGACGCAAATGCGACTGGATTCTCGGATGATAATTACGCGAGCGGATCGATTTGTTAAGCCGCTCGATCGCTGCCCGGTTAATTAGCCGACAGCTTCTTGCGCCCGGCCGAACGGACTCTCGCGGAAAGTCGTTGCGCCGCGGTTTCAACGTGTAACGCGCGCTCGAAGATGCTTTTAATGAATTCGAGGATCACTCGGGAAACGGTGAACGATACGAATTAATATCCCCGCGTTGCGTACTGTTGGCCGATCGCGCGCGTTTATGCAAATCCACGAGCATGTCGCATGAGAGAGCCCCGGAGCCCGGGGAGTATCTAATTTCCTGCGGTGGTGTTGGTGCCGAGCGGCGAGAAGGGCTCCGCGCTCGCTTATGTTGCAAAACGAGGACGGTTCTCCTGTTATCGCGTAAACGGCCGTGGTCGAGTCCATTCAGGAAGCACTTATTTATTCGGTTTTCTCTGCCGATACACGCCGTTTCATCGCGTCTAGTAAATATTAACCGTTCGCGCTATCGAAGCTGTTTTAACTCGAAAACGAAACATTTCTTCGGACCTGGAATATTTCCCTTCTGTATACTTTTTGTTCGTGTTGTACATACGAAAGTGGTGCAAATTACTCGTACAATAACGAAATGTTTAGTAGTTTATCAAATACAGACGAATTTAATAACGTAGAAAATATTTTGAATAATTTTACAGCGATTTTTATTGGTGCCTTACAGTCGCCATTCGAGTGCTAAATAAACGTGGCTCTGTAGATCTACATTTAAATCGAATTAATTGTGAGAAATCTGTAGATACTTTTTGAAACAAATTATTGAATTTTATTAATCATAAGAGGGCTCGAAACCCTGGTGGAATTCAGTAATATTTTTGTTAGTGGTTCTTTCAGTCCAAATAAGTTATGATAAACAGTATAGGCATTTGTAGAACAGTTTTATCATTTTCGTTAATCACAACAGCAATTGGAATCTCAGTAGCTTGTTATAATCGTGGTTGTTATTGTATCTCCAACCAAGATAAATTATGAGAAATGTTTGGAAACTCTTTAGACAATTTTCTTCATTTTATTACTTATGAAAGTAGAAACCCCCAAATGATTTTTATTCTTATCTCTTCCGCATGAGTACGAATTCCCCAAATTAATTATTTTTACAAAGTTTCGGCTTTCTTAAAACAATTTTTTCAACTACAACATAAGAACTTTCAGGGTAGACCTAATATTTTCGTCCCGTCAAATATGTTAAGAGATAAAATAAATGTCCATTTCACTCCAATTTGTTGTAGTTCCGATAGAACATTCTCAGGGTCGAGCTCATGAGAATTCAATTAACTAACGAAAAATCTACGCACGAAACAGAACCTCCAGCGTACAACGGTTCGCGTTGCAAACAAAAGTTAATATTTCCACGTGCACAGGAGCACGTTTTTAAACAAACGACAGCGTCGACCGTGCACTCATTCGCGCGAATGCGCCGCGCGTTCGTTAAAAACGAAATGTATTCTAGACCAAATTCTATTCACCGGTTTCCCGAACAATAACTAAACCATCGGGCACAGCGAGAGGGGCGGGGGAGAGAGGGGAGGATATAGCAGCCATTGTATACGATTTTCCCATTATTTCACCGCGTTTCTGGAGAATTCAACCGCGGTTCCACAATTGTTGCAACCGTTGAATGCCGGACCGTGCCATTTTAAACAAGATCGTAACGCCCGGCACAACCGAGCGAACCGAGCCCCGCTGCATTTGAATAGAATGGCGGTATAAATACGCGACAAATATATGCAATTAGGGTCGTCCCGCGCGGGCCTTCAGTTATCACCTTTCGTCACGATCGCGGTTCGATGCCGGATCGGGAACGGTCCACCTCGATCGAGGATTTTCGATTTGCCCCAAAACCACCGGCGTCTTTTCACCAGTGCCGGTGTTTATTCAAATTGTTATCGATTTTTACGAGAGTGCAACGCCCAGAGAAATTAATAGAGGGATAATAATTTCTCCGGGAGTGCATCTTTAATATCTGAAGAGAATCGTAAACCTCAGTGATGAATTATCGACCTCTGTAATTGTTAATTTGCCCCAACCACAGCTGTCTTTTCACTGGTGCCATTATCTGTATTTATTCAGATTTTTAGCAATTTTTATAAGAGCAAAACGCACGAAGAAATAAATTCTCTGGGTGTGCATCTTATCGCCCCGAGTATTTTGGATTTCCCCCAGCCACAGATATTTTTTAACTAGTACCATTATCCGTGTTTATTCAGATTTTGATCAATTTTTCGAAGAGTATAATTCCCAAATAAATCGATGGAATAAATTCTCCGGGAGTGCATCTTTAATATCCGAAGAGAATCGTAAACCTCAGTGATTAGTTATCGACCTCGGTAATTGTTAATTTGCCCCAACCACAGCTGTCTTTTCACTGGTGCCATTATCTGTATTTATTCCAATTTTTATCCATTTTTATAAGAGAAAAACGCACGAAGAAATAAATTCCCTGGGTGTGCATTTTATCGCCCCGAATATTTTGGATTTCTCCCCCAGCCACAGGTATTTTTTAACTAGTCCCATTATCTGTATTTATTCAAATTTTGATCAATTTTTCGAAGAGTATAACGCCCAAAGGAATAAATTGATGGAATAAATTCTCCGGGAGTGCATCTTTAATATCTGAAAAGAATCGTAAACCTCAGTGATTAGTTATCGACCTCGGTAATTTTTAATTTGCCCCAACCAAACCTGTCTTTTCACTGGTGCCATTATCTGTATTTATTCAGCTTTTTATCAATTTTTATAAGAGTAAAACGCACGAAGAAATAAATTCCCTGGGAGAGCATCTTCAATATCTCGCCTTTACGCCCCGAGTATTTTGGATTTTCCCAAACTACAGGTATTTTTTAACTAGTGCCATTATCTGTATTTATTCAGATTTTGATCAATTTTTCGAAGCGTATAATGCTCAAATAAATCGATGGAATAAATTCCCTGGAAGTGCATCTTATCGCCCCGAATATTTTGAATTTCCCCCAGCCACAGTTATTTTTTCACTGGTGCCATTACCCTCATTTATTCAGATCTTGATCAATTGTTGCAACAGTACAACGCCCAAAGAAATGAATCGATGTAATAAATTCTGAGTGCATCTTTAACGTCTCGAAAATCGCGAACCTCGGCGTTGAGTTATCGCGGTGGGTATTTTGGATTCGCCCGAACCACCGGTGTCTTTTCACGAGTGCAAACTCCATTATCCGTATTATGTCAATTTTTCACCGCGTCATTCGGCGCTGGAGCCGCGGGACTTCCCGCGGCGTGTTCCCCGCTTGAACTTCTCATTCAAGAAGCCCGAGGCCGAACGGGGCGAACGCGGGAAAGAAAGGAGGAAAGAAAGAAAGAAAGCATGAAAAAGAAATGAGCACACGAAGGAACCCGTCACGCGTCACGCCTGTCGGCAACGTTCAAAGATCACAGCTCGAAAAGCCGGGCGAAAGGAGAGGGTGGCGCATTCTCCGCCTCGAGAAAGAGGTATCTCCTCCGGACGCCTCGCGACAGGTGTCCGTCTTTCAGCTCCTCCGCGTGCCCTCGACCCTCTGCGATTTATTCAAAAAATTTCTCACGTCGCCCACCGTCCCACTGGAAAAAAAAAAGAAAAACCACCAGCGCCGCTTTGATTAGTCGGATTAATTGGCCACTCTTACGCGGCCTCGTCCCTTTTCCCGAATAAATCTCGACCGCGAACTCTGCACGCTATCCGACCAGGTGAGAACGGTACAATCAGAATCTCAATGAAGCTATTATTACATTGTTTATCGCATAATCTCCGAATTTTTACTTCACAGGGCTTTGCACTCGAAGCCATTTTAACTCCAACGCGAAACATTCCCCATTTATTATTTATTATTTA
>CM052139.1:1269720-1281549 GCA_028454255.1 Halictus ligatus | reverse complement strand
CCCCCCCGCCCCATTAATTTCTGAATGCATCGATTCCACGGTGGTTTCTCTCTCTCTCTCCCCCTCTCCCGAAAAATCTCATCAGGGAGCACACACCCCATAAAGCCCCGTGCTCTGAATCCGGCGTATTCACCACGGGCTCGTTTGAAACGCGCCCTTGTCGACCGGCGCCGCAGAAAAGCCCATAGAGCGTAGGCCGTGTGGTATTCAAACATTTATGGTCGAAGTATTACCGGGCCCCAGGTCCCGTGGGAGAGGCGAACCAGCCGGGCTTCACCCTCGCATCATCTGCAGGGCCGAGATAACGTTTCCGGCGTGTCGGCCCCGTGGTAACGGGGGTCTGTCGACGACGAGTACGACATTGTCCTGCTAGGAACCCTAAAGGTGGCACGGGTAATGGCCGGGATGTCGCCCGGCCACCAGAAATCTTTAATTTCCACGACATTAAGAGACACTCGTTGTCCCACGGGACTCGTACACGCAGGGAGACGGCCGCGCATGCTCCTTCATAAGTTCGGGACACCGCCGAGCGCCGCCTCCGGGCTAATTTCTGCTCCGGGGGTTGATTCACCGAGATGCGTCACCTAACGCGAGCGAAAGGTCGCTTTCCGATCTTATCTACCCCTGACATCCCAACATTTTCAAGGTCTCCAAGATCGCGACTGCCTATGGTGTTTCTCTTGATCGTTTGGGGCGCGTGAAGTCGAAGCTGGATTCGAGTCTCTCGTGCCAAAACTCGATATATGTCAGTAGCATACAGGGTGGCCTGTAACTGGTGGTACAACCGAGCAGGGGTTGATTCTACATGAAAGACTGAGGTCCTTATCTACCCCTGACTGCCCAACATTTTCAGGGTCTCCAAGATCGCGACTGCCTATGGTGTTTCTCTTGATCGTTTGGGGCGCGTCAAGTCGAAGCTGGATTCGAGTCTCGCGTGGCAAAACTCGATATATGTCAGTCGCATACAGGCTGTCCCGTAACTGTGTGGTGGTACAACCGATCAGGGGGTGATTCTACATGAAAAACTGAGTCGAAAATACAGAAACCATCGAAAATACAGAAGCCGCAAGTAAGTCGAGTGCGTGCGCACCAGACAAATTTTCAAACTCATTTTTCTCGAAAACAAAGCCTTGTATCAAAAAATTTTATTCTAGATACTCGACTCAGTTCTTCGTGTAGAATCATTCCCTGCTTGGTTGTACCACCAGTTACGGGACAGCCTGTATACTGCTGACATACATCGAATTTTGCCACGAGAGACCACCAGTTACTCTGTATATCGATATATGTCACCGGTCTTATCAGTGACAGATATCGTCCAGGAGACATACCCGTGTTATGTTTACCGAGGCGGTAAACATTACCCTACAGTAGTGGGGATAATACCGCGATGTTTATCACCCAGGCCTTGGTGACATATATGGAGAAGTCACTATAACACACGTTTCCAAAGACAAAGCTAAGCTTCTCGTGATATTTATTACTGTGCAGTTTATACAGTCTGAATCTTCTTGTCTAGTGCCACAACAAAACTGTATAATTACATAAAATAATCCTGCAACGTCGATTTGAAATAACACTGCGCTCTATAAGTCACTTTATGTGTAGTTCGTTTTACACTGAACGAGAGAAGGAAAAGTAATGGATAAAGGTTTCTGTTTAATGTACCCTTTCTAATGTTTGTTCCGTGTTCCAGCTAACCCTTAAGTAATTAAGGATTGTTTATTATCGAATGTCACGGTGAATTCAAGTCGAAAAACGAAATGGACGAATCGTGAAACGCGATCTCGAACATTGTGTGACTCCCGTGTCTCGAATGACACGGAACAACAGCGTCGAATAACGCAAAGTCAATCAGCGATGTTATTCGAACCTCGACCCCCTTTGTTTTTGCACACGACCGTACGACGTCACTTCTCGACTGGTTTTTCAAAACAATTTTGACAGTAATTGGTGAATACCACTGTGATTAATTACCACAGACAGATACGTTCCTTTACTGATCTTTTGTACTTGGTTTGAGTTTGCGTGAGCACAATCAATTCTCATTCAATTTATTACCTCTAAAAGTAATTTTTTTCTGACAAAAATCCGTCAATATTTTTGCGATGAATGTCACGAGTGTGGCAAATGACGTGAAACTTACTTTAAATGAACTGTAAATATAATATATTGTAAGAAAATGTACCGCTAATGACCTTTGATGTTGAAGCAATATTAAACAAATATATGAAAGAAAAAATGTAACATTGCATTAATTAAAGTTGCTTTCCAAGTACCACTAAATATCTCTAGTAACCCGAAAGTTATAAAAAGATGGAAAAGAAGGTAATATAATATTTCTATGACTGTTATATGTGTCATGAAGGGTTTATTTTAAAATTTTCTCTGAATAACTTATCATATCACCTAATGCTAATAAGATTCACTCGATTCTATTTCGAATCAGTGGTTTATTGAAAAACCAATATCACTTAATGTTCGAATTAGCACTTAATGGATTAGTCAGCTGGAAATAGCAAATTTTACAATTCCATCGATCCACGTGTACTTTACAATATTGAAACGATCGTAAAGTTTATTCTGTCTTCCCCAAATGTACGATTACACAAAAAATTCATCCAAACGACAGGACAAATTTTTTTGTAAAAGTTTTGAGCATTTCAAACAGTTTGAAGATTGAAATATCTCAAGTCAAAAATTTAGTTTCTAATCGATACGTTTATGTTTTCGATTTTCCATCGGAAGCCGAAGCATTTCTGATTTCTTCTAAAACAGCAGTCAGTCGACACGTGTTTAGTAAACATTGTTTACTCAATCAACTGCAATGCAAACTGCGCTCGAACCGTGATCCACCGACTGGCGGGAATTCAATCAAATTTCCTCGTCACCGTGAACAAAAACCTTCGTTTCCCGGCTTCCAATGGAAAAAAGGCAGGGCCCTTCTAGGACGCTTTCGAAGGCTCTTTTTCCCTTCAGGTTTTTCCTCCGACCCATTGAAGAACCCTTCACCCGTCTCGCCAGCTGGCATCTCGCTTGTGTACATAGGTGACGATTTACTTTTTCCCATTGTGTCGCGCCCTCCAAGCGGAAAGCTCGCGTACGCGGTCAATTTTCCCGGAAACAACATAATTTTCCCGTGGTCAAAATTGAAAATAGAAAGCATTGCAAGGAGGCTCTTCTTCGGTAATTTCTTGCTTGCTCGCAGGAAACTGCTTTATTTAACAAAAACTAAACGTAACATACATTTGTTAACGCAACGCATGAATCAATAAAATTATATATATATAACAGACAAACATACGAAACACTCGGTCATCTAAACGGTGGTATAAACATTCTTACAGTATTGAGTTCGCAAAATCTAAGTCGTACCTAGGTCTTTTCTATAACTAGAACGCACTATATGCAACTTAGAATACCGTATTCGCGTAGCCTAAGATGATATTTCGAGCATGTTCTTTAGTCAGTTCTCTTTAAATCAGCATTGAAAAGTTGCGCCAAAAGATCATTTTGTTCCTCGTATTCATTAAATTTCTCGTGGTGTTTGAAAGCATCTGTAGTAAGTAAAACACAACTAAATATGTATTGCGTATTAAATATTGGTTGTACATCTATCCATGTATTGTTTCCTACATGGATTTTGTTAAATATTCCTTCTGATGTATTTATTGAGGTCATGTTATGTTTTACAATGTCAGCGCAGTTAGATTGTGAATCAACGTCGTCTTCGTATAAAGATTATCTGCAAAAATGTGGAGAACAAAAAGAGACATCTATGATGCGTAAAAATAATAACAGGAGCATCCAATAAGAACACAAAAAAGAATAATAATGAGTGGTATTGTACTCTTTGTGACGAGAATGGGAAAGATAATACTATTCAGTGTCTAAAATGCAAAATTTCGATGCACGACAAATGTGCTGGAGTGTCCAAGAAAAGTCAAAAAATTCGTTTGTACTAATTGCAAATAAATAAATTATCATTTAACCAATATCTACTCTGATTTTGATATTACTTTGGTACAGGTATGTACGACTTAACAAACCGGTTTGATAAGTCGCGTACCGATCACCTATTTTTTAAAATCGATGTTTTACAGAAATATAAACAGTTCTGACGCATTATTTTCATACGAATAAAAGCTGTATTTACCAAAGTTGGTATATAGATCGCAAAACCGATATTTTGTAGCAAAATTTTCAATTTGGAGTTATAATTTGGAATAAGTAACGGTAAGATTGTATCTTGTGGGAACGTTCAATTATTAGATTAGGATATCAGGCAATAATTAAGGGTTGTAGATTACACGAGTTAAACAAACAAGACGAATATATTCTGAATTCAGATACAGTAACGAGCGAAACTGAGTCTACACTATTCGAAGCAACGTAACTTTTTAGAAATTAGATCGAATCACTTGAATGTTAGTGAGAAGTTAGAGGAACTAGTTTATTAAACGAGGTGTAACAAATTTTTGAAAAAAATTTGAAATGGTCGGAGTCAACAACTTTGAAATTTTCAATACAGGGTCAGATAAAAAAGCTAAAAGAACCAACTTTTACTATTCGTTAGTATTTCGTTCTCAGAGAAGAGATATTAGAACTTCTAATCGAGTAACGTGGAATTATAATTTGGAATTTTGGAATAATTTTATTTTAGGGGTAGGACTTGTATAACCTTCCCCTATATTCGTGACATTTTGTCGCGTCCGATCACAGTGATAACAAATGACACGGCATAATTGCGCAGCACGTTTGTTTATTTAATTTGGGGATTCGGTACAACCTCCGTGGAAGAAAGTTGCGGAGGGTGCCGGAACATGAAGAATCCGAACGGTTATTCTCCACGGCGGCAGGAAGCGAGGGCAAACGGTATTCGATCGATGAAACGAAAAGCCCGACGCGAACACAGAGAGAGAGAGAGAGAGGGAGAGAGGGAGAGAGAGAGGAGAAGGAAGGATCAGAAGGCTGGTGAGCGCAGCAGACGTCGGGTTGACGTGTCCGCGGCAGGAAGAAGAGGGCCCGGAGAGTTCCCGGGGAAAGCTTGGAAATTAATGGAGGTTCATTGAGGTAGTCCCCGGCAAAGAGCGACTAGTTCTACGAACCCTCGACACGAATTCATTCTTCCTGTACAACCTGAAGACACTCAGTCTCCGGCTGTTCTGAGAGTGCTTCGGCGCAACGACGCAAACATTGACATTGTCACGAGTCGTACCACTCTTCCAGCATCCTCTGTCTCGCTTTATTCCGCCTAACAGCCCCCCGCCAACCCCCCCTCATCACCCTCTCTCTCTCTCTCTCTCACTCTCTCTCTAACCGACACGTCGAAATATCGCGGGGAAAAAGAGGACGGCGCATCGCGCAGTCTCGAGTGCATCCCGGGAAGAAGGCCACAAAAGAGTGTTTGCACTGTCAATGACTGAACTAATAGAAACGACGCGGAACGATCCCTCACCGTCGGCCAAGAGGAATTCCAGGTGTCGGCGAGAGCCGATGCCTCCGCCATTTTTCACAGCCGAGACCCGCATACCGGCCCCGCCGACGTTTTTTTCGTTTTGCGAGGCTGCACCGCCCCGGGGGCACGCGCGGACCGGAAATCGCACCGCGATGCTCGAGGAATCCGAGAAAATCGGGGGCAAAAGCGATGCAACGCGATGCAACCCTTCGGTAAACGATTGTTGACCTTTGCTTTAATTGCGAATCCACGGGACACACTCAAGTTGGGGGATTTAAAAAAGGGGTGGGGGGTAGAATTGATGAAGGTGTTACGAGCCAGGGCTGCGAGCAACGCGAGAGGCCGGAGAGGGGGTTGTTACCCCTGGAATATGGTTTCAATTTGCTTCCAATTTTGGGATCTTTGTTGATTTGAATTTAAGATTAGTGAGCCTAGTAACTTGTATATCTTTTAATCGATACAATCCGAACGGTAAGATTGTATCTTGTGGGAACGTTCAATTATTAGATTAGGATATCAGGCAATAATTAAGGGTTGTAGATTACGCGAGTTAAACAAACAAGACGAATATATTCTGAATTCGGATACAGTAACGAGCGAAACTGAGTCTACACTATTCGAAGCAACGTAACTTTTTAGAAATTAGATCGAATCACTTGAATGTTAGTGAGAAGTTAGAGGAACTAGTTTATTAGACAAGGTGTAAACTATTTTTGAAAAAAATTTGAAATGGTCGGAGTCGCAAAGGAAATAGTGAAAGATGGTTTTTTCCTTTCGAAGAATTATCCTTTCGAAACAGAAAAGTGTGATGTTGACTATTAATCCTGTTTTGTGTCAGAATTTTTATTTAAAAGTTGAATGCTTTTTATTAGTGTTAGATTGTTTTATTACTATTAGAATATTATTAATTCCATTTTCAAGATCACAATAGTTCAGAGTTCAGGAAAATGGACGGCCGAAATATGATTAATATCGAAATTTTGCAAAGTCTGTGAAAAGGGTCGTAAAATCATTTGCGGTGTTCAATTAATCTACTTTCGGAGCAACAAAAATATTTTAGTCCTCGAAAAAATTCAATCTTAATTTGTGTTGTGCTCACAAACATTAATTAACGGATGCTACAAGGGAGTGTTTAAAGATTTCCATATAAAGAAGGCGTACAGCCTCTTCCACTAATAAAACGGACCCGTTGGGACGCTTTTCGTTCTCAGAAAAGAGCTTAGAACTTCTAATCGAAATGAATATGGAGAACGTCTCCATACATAACGCAATTAACACTAAACCTACATAAGCACAAAACATATAAAAGTGAAACGTTAAACTTTGTACAATTTTCGGTATAATATGTGCTTAACACTAGGTTTACGGGACGGGTTTTATTATTTTTAATTTAAAAATATTAAGATTGTAAGGATGCATAGATAAGAAATTATTCAGCAAATTTATTTCTTTGGGTATCTATTACTTTAACAATTTTGGTTAGCACGTTCTTGTTATTTTTACGAAGTGATGCGAAATATTCACTTTTAGTGCTCCGTAAATCTAGTATTAAATGAAGCAGTCGAATAAAACATTTTTATAATTTCAGTAATTGTGGAATAGAAAACGGGTGATTTCGACGGTGGTGGGTTCGCTCAGCGTTAATTTTAAAGATTTTCATATAAAGAAGTCGTACAGTCTCTTCCACTAATAAAACGGACCCGTTGGGACGCTTTTCGTTCTCAGACAAAGAGCTTAGAACTTCAAATCGAAATGAACCTGGAGAACGTCTCGATGCGTAACAGTTTGGAAGAAAATTTCTATTGAAATCGTTTCGAGGATTCGGTTTCGGAGGAACGCGGATGTTTTTGGACGTTTTTCCGCGCTCGGCCGGCAGAGTCGCGCACGCGTTGTCTATTCGACTACATAAATTAGAGTCTTGTTCCGCGGAGGGTTCGAGCTTTCCGCGATACCGCCGGCGAATGTACGACCCGGAGGATTACACTTTGACACGACGGGATACTTGTTCGTGGTGTAACAGGTTCCTCGGCGGAGGTGGCGTCGGCCATCAGCCGAGCCCCTCCAGGTGTTCCGGTATTTGTCGTCGGGCCGATCTTCATGTGGGTGTAGTTTATGGTCGGAAAGGGGGTCGTGGGGCCACGAGTGGAGGAGGAGGAGGAGGGGGAGGAGAGGGGGGGTGCACGATCTGATTTGCGAGCGCCATTACAAGCGGTCGGATCGTTGTAGCCGCAACTGTTGCATTTATGAATGCGATTACCCTTAATATATCGTCCGTGTAACTTTGCTCGCTAATTCCGCCGGGGTGGAGGAGGCAATAAAATCAAGACGGACTTACGAGTGGTAATTTCTACCCCCTCCATCTTCTCCTCTTTCACTTTCTCTCTCTCTCTCTCTTTCTCTTTTTCTCTGTCTTCATCGTTTCTGTGCTCGCGCACCGAGGCCCGGGACCGTTCTTTGTTTTTCTTCTTCGCGGCTTTCGTGGCGCGCGAGCGTCTTCGAGCCTTGTAATCGATTAATATTGCTCGTGTCCGGCTGATTTAACCGACTCGATGTACGCAGCCGGTTAAACGAATATTTAAGAGCGAGACTTTTATGCGAACGCGTCAAGTTGCTGCGGTCTTCTCGGTGCACGCCAACGTACGGACTCTTCGTGGTTCTTTCGGGCAAAATAAACGTTGTTGCGCAGGCACGGTTTGTGGTATTGCAATTAGTTATCGGCGGACTGCGGCTCTTCGCGCCGGGAAGAAAAATTGTCTGCTAGACCCTCCAGCCACTTGGGAATTTCTTTGAGAATTTTGAAAAATTGTAAATTATGTATCCTCTACTTTTCCAGTGGTACTGGTCGAAATTATTCCTACACATTCTTCTACGATGTCACCGGTCAGTGCATATTTCCTTTCAAATTAAGAAATCATTGCAATTCAGCGACTATAGTGGAAGAAGTAGTAACGAAAATTGTTACTTGAAATTGTTGGAGGTTCAGCCCACTGCATGATTAGTACAAGAAATTATTGTTAAAATGTCTAGACCTCCTAAAATGGAAGACCAAAAGTGAACAGCTAAATTCCGATTTAAATACAGAAATCACTCGAGTTCGACTGTAGTGGAAGAAATTATAACAAGAATTGTTGCTTGAAATTGTTAGAGGTACAACCCACTGCATGATTAGTACCAAAAAATTATTATAAAAATGCCTAGACATTTTAGAATGCGAGACCAGAAGCAAACAGATCAATTCCCATGTAAATACAGAAATCATTCCCGTTCGACTGTAGTGGAAGAAATTATAACAAGAATTGTTGCTTGAAATTGTTAGAGGTACAACCCACTGCATGATTAGTACCAAAAAATTATTGTAAAAATGCCTAGACATTTTAGAATGTGAGACCAGAAGCGAACAGATCAATTTCCATTTAAATACAGAAATCATTCTAGTTCAACTGTAGTGGAAGAAATTATAACAAGAATTGTTATTTGAAATTGTTAGGGGTAAGACCAAAAGTAACCAGCTAAATTCCGATTTAAATACAGAAATCATTCCAGTTCAACCTTAGTGGAAAAAATAATAATAGAAATTGCTACTAGAAATTACGTATCAATCCACCACATCAAAAAATTGTTCGAAAAACGTCTATACAGTTGGCAATGTTAGATTAAAAGTAAAGGGTACACGGCGGATTTTTCTTCAAAATAAAAATTGTCCGAGTCAGTTGCAAGAAACAGAAGTGAAATGAAAGTGCATTTTGCCCTTCGATAATTTCAATTCTTTGAACGTTTTGGCAGGTTTATATTTGACCGTTTCACTTCAGTTCATAAATTCTTAAAAAACCGCAGTCCAGCACAGAGATCAGCGTCACCAGTAAAAGCATATCTCCCGACAATCCCCGTTCGAAGAAATCATTCCAATTCAGTAACTAGGTCGAGACACGAACCGACCGGTGTATACACGTGTGTGTACACGCGAGCATGGTCGATATTTCCGGTCGAATCGGGAATGCGAAGCTTACGGTGCCGAGATTATTGAATACGACATGTGGATAGGATAAATATGCCCGGAGTCACGGCACATTTCCAGCCGTCCCGAGATGATAAATCACCGACCGGAAATATACACCTAGGGCCGAATAGAAAGAAGAACGTTCTCGAATCTACGCGCTCGAGATCGCACGCTCTGTTCTCCGTTTCACCGATTTTTCATTTTTCCCACAAACGGAAAAACCTGAATCGATTTTCCTTCGAACTCCAAACCCCTTTTTATTCGCATCGTATCACAATTATTTCGAAATTAGCATTTTTACTAGTCGTTTACGAGTTATAATCGACTTAAAATCGCACTTTCAATCGTTTACAACTCGTAAACCAATATCGATGAAATGTTCAGCATGGATATAATTTATTCAAGCGAATCAAACACATTTTTAAAATTTTCAATACAGGGTGAGATAGAAAAGCTGAAAAATACCAACTTTTGCTATTTCTTTAGCGATTCCTACCAATTCAAACTTTTTTCAAAAATTTTTGACACGTCGTCTAATAAACTAATCCTTCTAAATCCTCAATAACATTCACGTCATTTGATCTAATTTTTAAAAAGTTATGTTGCTTCAAATAGTGTAGACTCAGTTTTGCTCGTTACTGTATATCTAATATACGGATAAAATCACGTACAAAGAAAATTAGAAATTTAGGCGCTAAAGAATTAATAATTACTCAACATAAAGTATGTAATAACAGATACAAAGTAAATATTACTAAAATTATTTTTTGATTTTTTCATAACATAATATATTATCCAGCCCAAATTTCGTGTTGATATCTCTTACGGTTCAGAAGTTGTATTCAAACGTCACTAAATTTTCTGATCGCGATCACTGCGCGTATCTTTACAGGGGCGTATCAAAATCCCGAAGGAGATACAATATTGACGGGCACGTGACGTTTAAAAATGTTATTTACGGCCCGTCGCCGGCGCATTTTCTGCTCGAAATTCCGCTTATTGATTTATCCGCGGTGTTTTCGCGAGGCTCGTCGAGCGGCGCGCAGGGAATTCGAATCGCGTGATATCTTATCATCGCGGGGCGCAGGGTGTCGTTCTGACGGAATGCGATACCGTTAATTGATTCTCATCCCGTGGCAGTTGAATGAAATTTCTTACGGTCGCGGGAATACGCCGCGAACGCGTTCCCATCGCGCGATGCTAATTCGAGGCGAGATCCGAGAGTGCTGCCCGGGCGTCGTACGTATAACGTTTTCCTTGAAAACAGAAAAGAAAAGAGAGAAAAAAATCAAACTACGCAGCAGCCTGTGGTTACGATGATTGCGGATGGTGCCGCCACGCTGTGATCGCCAGATTCTGTTAATTAACTCGCGTCTGATTGGAACTCGTTGACGAACCTCGATACGGGAAGACGATCTTTTTAGTTCGGATCAAGTCTCATTAGAAATCAATATTCATTCAGGATTTGGTTTATACTGCAGGAGTGGTTGTTGTAAAAATTGGCATCGTTGTTTCGAGAGCGCAGTTCGATGACAAATTTTTACGACTGCTCCAGGGGATTCGAATTTTGGTTGATTAGGGTTTTAGACGTTGTTCTGTTGAATTTTACAGGAATGTTTCGTGAGCGAAGAATTTTAATTTTGTTATTTGTTCGTTTCATTCAGTTTTTCTGGTATTTTTAAACAACATTTTTAGATGTGTAGGGGGTCCAGGTAGGTCCAGTAGGAATTCTTGGATGTTGCTAAGGGTTGGTGAGTAAGAGAAGGCATGATTCAGAATCGGTGAGTAAGAGGGTCGAGAGTATGGTTCCGGACTGATGAGTAATTGTATGCGGAATTAATTTTGGGATTATTTATCTTCACTTAAATCCTAAGTATTAACAAGATTGGAGTGGCATCTAGCCACTTCTCTCATCGATAATTGCTCGATAACAGTTTTCGGAATTTTTTGGACAGTAATGACTGTTACTTGTAACCATAAAATCTAAAAATCGACATTCTTCAATCATTTTCTTCCTCGAATTTATTTCTTGATATTTTAACTTTTACTTAGGAAATCTCTTATGAGATTTATTACAAAATTAACAATAGAAATACAAAAAGAAACAAAGATTCTTAGGCACGTAGGTTACATGAATTTAGAAAGGCCATCACACATTCGACCGGTCGCAATTTTTATCAAAAAATTTTGTTCACTTTATGTAGTGATCCGATTGTCCTAACTTCTCAAACAAAATTCAAGTAGTATATCCCAACGTCGACAAAGTTCTGCGATTTTTAAGAGCGTACGGATACTTATTGGACCGACTGTATACAAGCATTAATATTAGGCTCAGCAATTAAGCAACCTATGTCCAATGGCAATTGAAGTCCTG
>CM052139.1:1252574-1269620 GCA_028454255.1 Halictus ligatus | reverse complement strand
AGAAATTTCGATTTTTCGAAAATAAAACTCACGAGTCCTTTCGTGTTTGCTTGAGAGAACGCGCGTCGGGATTTTCAATTAAACCATAAAGAACCGGGTTGGGGGGGTGGTCCGGAGGGGCATGATCAATTCGGTGGGACCAGTTTCGGCTACCGGGGTGGCTCAATTATGGTCGGAGTCAGCACCGTGATGGAACAAGCGATGTCGAGCAAGCGGTTTCGAATGTTGACCGGAGAGCGGCCGGGCATATCGAGGGAAATAGGGTGTCGAGGTTGTTGGCAGACGGGCTCAAAGGAGCCCAGAACGGTCTCGGCCGGGCCGAACGTTTCCCCCTTTGGCTGTCGACCACCATGGGCATCGCCCACGTACCGATCGTGCCCGGACAACGCGGCGGCGTACCGGCGGCCCCGGCCAATCGCCGTCCGTTTCAGACCGTATGCATGCATTCATGTATGAGCCGTGAGAACCTAACTGTGAACGTAGCCCGTTGTCGGAGCCAGACGGTCCGTGGCTCTCGCGCCGGCACAGGGGTCAAAGGGCAGCGCCGGTCGATTTTGCATGAACGCGCACTTTCGTTTTTCGGTGCCCCGCGGACGACAAAACGAACAACCGCCGTGGCACCGACGCGACGCGACGCGACGCGACGCCCGAGACAAAAGAATATCGACGGTGTTCTCTCGCCGAGGAATCCGTGGACCACGCGGCGGCCGATCACTCTAAACCTTAGATCTTCGATCATAACACTTTTCCAGATCTGAAGTCTTCAGTATCTTAACCGTTTGTCTTGACCGATTTCGGCCAAATTAGGGAAACACTTCACAAGCAGTACCTAAGTGTAATACCTAATGTCATGCCTCTAACTATTAACCAAACCGTATAACGTACATTGACAGACACCATGACGATATAAAAATATCAAACAATGCCACCGATCAATGCACCATAACGTTTTTATAAGCCATCGAATACCAATTATAATTTAATTTATAAATCCATGAAAAATATGACTGTTCTATGGCAAAATTTTCTTTCTAAAATTGAATCTATGACGATGCAAGAAAAATCGTACAATACCAAATTCTAGATTGAACTGAAAATCCGGGCAATGTTGTTAATAACCTTGGATGTGCACGCAACGTTAAAACGGAAAAGAATATAACGGAAATCTATAGCAGCAATTGTAACTAAATATTGACATGAGGGTTAATCCAATTTTTTTTTATTATGGCGCAAGTATTAACCCTTTGCACTCGAGGCTTTTCTCGCTTGCGCAAACTCGAGCCGATTTCGGCCAAATTAGGGAACCGTTTCACAAGTAGTACCTAAGTGTAATACCTAATGTCATGCCTCTAATGATTAACCAAACCGTATAACGTACATTGACAGACACCATGACGATATAAAAATATCAAACAATGCCACCGATCAATGCATCATAACGTTTTCATAAGTCATCGAATACCAATTATAATTTAATTTATAAATCCATAAAAAATATGACTGTTTCATGGCAAAATTTTCTTTCTAAAATTGAATCTATGATGATGCAAGAAAAATCGTACAATACCAAATTCTATTGTATAGCTTGAGTATAGCATAAGTATGAGCTTGCAGTGCGTGGAGCGGTTGATTGATTTTACGAAAATGCTTAATGGAAATTCGTTGTAAAATACGGTTTCTGAGTACTTTAGAAATTTGTACGTGTGAGACTGGAAGCTTGAAGAGATATGCAGTGCAGTTTCCGGTTATTTTTGGCAGCCATTTTACGTAAATGGAGTATTCTCCGAGTCGGTTGTACTCGTGGTCCTGACCCAACCTTTACGTGCAAGTTGCATTACTATCGCAGGAATATCCGCCAATGGCGTCGCGATACAACCGAGCCAGAAATTCCTCGTTCATTGCTTATTGATCCCCTCGCTTCCTACTGGATTCCTCCGTGTACTCGATCTTTTCTCCATTTAGAATGACCGAAATCGCGTCGGTTACGGGTTCATATATAATTCGCGAGCCGAAGCCGGAGCCTCGCAAATTCTCGTAGGGATTTATAGATCGAGCCGAGCCACGCTAAGGCGGAGAATAAACTCGGAAGATGCGCTCTCTTAAAAGATGAACATTTCTTCCTCGAGAAATCCCGACGGAAATAGATCCCGACTAGGACTGCTTTCGTCTGCCTAATTCGATAATAAAATACCAGACGTCGAATTGTTTAATTGCTCCCCGTTCCTTGTAATAATTTCCTAATCGATCACTGGGAAAACTTTTCAAGTCAATCTTGAGGAACAGAAGTGAAAAGGTTAAACGTTTCTTCTTTATCAAAAGAAAATTTAGTAAATCGGAAATAACGGAATAATTCAGTCGTTTTTATTGCGAATGCATGAAATCATTTAGTTTTCATTTGAACGTACACTTCAGACATATTGGAATATATTTAGACAGGAACGAAATTACAAAACGAACAAGTGAAGTAAAGAATTCATTTGAAAATGTCTGCGCACCGTGTGGGTGCACAATTTAAAAATCTAGCTACACTATTATGACTTTAATCATTGTCGACATAATTAATTGTCGACATTTTGGGGTTTCATACACGCAGGATAAATTTAGACTCGAATGTTCGGTTGATTTTTACGATACGATGCATATTTTATTCGACACGAAAGTTTCTTGATCAGCAGAAAGGTACAGCGTGCTCTTTAGGATCATTTCGGATTTCTCATCGGGAGGGAGCGATCAAATTTTCATCAGGCCAGCAAGAAAATCGCTCGCCTCGCCCGGGTGTTCGAAAAAAGGGAAAGTTCATTAAGGGTGTTTTTACTTCACGAGGGTTGACCGACGAAGTTTGAATAAACACGGTTAGCCAGCTTCGTCGAAATTCTGTGTTGCCGCTTTTCCTCTGGAGACCACGTTGCCGATGAAAAAACTTTTCCACCCGGCTGGGAGAGACATCCCTCTCTGTTACACCCTGAACGGGTTCGTTTAAAGTTGGTGATTTTTTCAAAGAAAAAAAAAAATCGATGACTGTATCGCCCGGTGCGAAATTATCGGCGCGAAACTTTGCGCGAGTTTCCAATTTTCTGAACGAGAAAAATCTGAAAATGTTGGAAATCTGAAATGTGGCATTTTTGGTATTAACGTCTTTCTGTATTTCGTAAAGCTCGGTCTAATTGCTATAAAGATACAGTATTTACTCGATATATGTCCACAACACAGGTCTAACCAGGGAAATACATCGGCCAGGAGCGTAGAAAGGGACAATACTGAAAATAGGAAATAATGAAAAATAAGGAAGATTTATTATTGGCCTAGTAATGGTCTTCTAGTCTCACACACACTTACGACCCCTCACCTGGTGTATCCCGAGGCAGTGGGGGTAGTTCTGGGACTTTTATCGCCCAGGTATTTGGGACATATATAGAGCAAACGGTGTTCTTGTAATTAAAGATTTTATTATCGTCGAATGTCGTAATATTTCAACGTAGACTGTCGTCGACTGTAACGACAAAAGGACAATACTGAAAATAGGAAATAATGAAAAATAAGGAAGATTTATTATTGGCCTAGTAATGGTCTTCTAATCTCACACACACTTACAACCCCTCACCTGGTGTACCCCGAGGCAGCGGGGATAGTTCTGGGATTTTTATTGCCCAGATATTTGGGACATATATAGACCAAACGGTGTTCTTGTATTTAAAGATTTTATAATCGTCAAATGTCCTAATATTTAAACGGAGACTGTCGTCGACCGAAGTGAGAAAAGGACAATACTGAAAATAGAAAATAATAAAAAATAGGGAAGATTTATTATTGGCCTAGTAATGGTCTTCTAGTCTCACACACACTTACGACCCCTCACCTGGTGTACCCCGAGGCAGCGGGGATAGTTCTGGGATTTTTATTGCCCAGATATTTGGGACATATATAGACCAAACGGTGTTAAAGATAATATCCTAATATTAAGTCCTAATATTAAGAGAGAAGAAGAGAATATTAAAAGAGTTTTGCGCAAACTGTGGTCTGACGTATTCGATATTATTCTTGTTTCAGTTCTGAACGAGCTCGAGGGTTTAGCGAGGGGCGCAGACGCCAGGGACTGTCCTCCAGCTTCGAGGGCAGCTTTGGACCCTGAGCACGTGGCCAGGGTGGCTGAGAGCGCGAAAGCTGCTCTGTCCTTCGCCAGAAGCAGAAATCCGGCTATCCGGTGCTTAACCACAAGAGGAACTGTCCTCACTTCCAGCACTTTCACCGTCGAGGAGGATGTTGACAAGGTAAGTCGTCGCCAGTTCTCAAAGCAGACTTACCGTAACTTCCCACAACGGGATGTTGTTCGCTTTCGAAAGCTCTGGACAAAGCTACTTAGTGTTTCTTCAACCGAAAAAGTACACTGTACCATTTAAATCCATTACCATTAATTACCGTTAACATTACCATTTAAAACCATGTACCATTAAATAATCATCAAATTCAATTCCACAGTTAACTGGTTAAACTCAATGTACGCAAAATTTTGCTCGAAGAAAATCAAAAGATTACACGCACTCACCGTTTGTTTGAAGTTTTATCATTCTAATCCAAGTCAATTTAGAATTCCATGTGACTAGGTTCTGAGAAATATTGACATAACATCTTTCATAAGTACAGTGAATTCTCGATGTATGTCCAGGAGACATATCCGGGTTTGCGCTTCGCAGCCCCTCACAAAGATGTCTCGATATATGTCGCCACGGGCTGGATGATAAACGTCGCGGAATTAGCCCCACTACCTCATAGTATTCCCCGTGAATACGTAGGTCGAGAGGCAAGACCGGTATTGTTGATATACATCGAGAATTCACTGTAGACCCTGTGTGGTGACAATTCCGCGACATTTATCATCCAGGACTTGGCGACATATACAGAGAAATCGCTGTATATTTCGGTAAAAAATCCGGCAAAAAATGTGCACGATTGGAATAACAGTTACGTTGTACTTTTTATCATAATATTACATAAAAGTCTAAAACCTGACAGTAAAAGTGTTTGTAAAATCGTTTTTCGAGGTTTGTAGGCTCTCTCGCGCAGTGAGAGACACGAGCAAGGATTATTATCATTGATCATCGAAGCATGAATGTTATGATAAGAGTTCGAGCATCCGAGAACCCCCACGTGGCCCTCAGATAAAGCGTTCGCGCCGGCATAGTAACTTCTGGCGCAGCACGCATCTCTTATCTGGTCGGCAACATGCAGGATACACGGGTCAGATAGGATCGGGACAGGAACCTTGATCTGTCAAACGATAGATAACGGCCTCGGACCGGAGCTCGTTAGATTTGATTCTCCCCGCCTCGCCTCGCCTCGCTTTGCCTCGCCACGCCTCGCCTCTTGATGTTCTCATCTTTTCCTCTTCCTTGTCTCTGTTCCTCTTCCATCTTCCTCCTTCGGGAAGAGTTTAAAAGTTTCCCCCAGTTGGACGCGGACGATGCATTAACGTTCGCGAGCCGACTCCAGGGACAATCGGGGACCGACCCTCCATTCTTGAGAAGACCCTTGATTGCCATAAATAGTCATTTGGCCCCAGGTCTCCTTGCGAGCGGCTGCGGCGAGACGGCTGACCTTGAGCAGCCTGCCAAGATAGCCGGCGACCTCTGAGTTTGGTAATTGTCAGTCTCCCAGGGGGAATACTAATTCGCGGATTGTCGCGCAGAGTGGATTGCAAGTTTTTCGACGATTGACTTTTGAACTGGCGCCTCTCGGCCAGTGAACGGGGATTGGGGAGAGTACGGAGGAACAAACTTTTGTATTTTCACTCGGCTAGTTAACATTTAAGGTATTACGTTATTCTCGATGTATTAACGTTGTCGAAAGAAGAAATACTTTTTCGTTGGTATTCTGCTCTTTGCGATTGCCTTGGACAGCTTTTCCATTTTCCAGAAAGATGCTGATTGCATTATTTTTAGCGGGAATAATTATTACATCATCTATGGTTTGTTAACGTTATCGAAAGAAGAAATACATTTTCATTGATATTCTGTTCTTTGCAATTGTCTTGGACAGCTTTTCCATTTTCCACAAAGATAATCATTGCATTATTTTTATCGGGAATAATTATTGCATTATCTCTGGTTTATTAACATTATCGGAAGAAGAAATACTTTTTCACTGATATTCTGTTCTTTACAATTCCCTTGGGCAGCTTTTCCATTTTCCATAAAGATAATCATTGCATTATTTTTATCGGGAATAATTATTACATTGTCTATGGTTTATTAACCCTTAGCACTCGAATGGCGACTATAAGGCGGCACTAAAAATTGCTGTATCATTATTCACAATATTTTTTACATTATTAAATTTGTTTGTATTTAATAAGTTACTAAACACTTTATTATTGTACGTGTAAATTGTACCGTTTTCGTATGTATAACATGAAACAAAAATATATTGAAGAGAAATATTCTAGGTCTGAAGAAATGTTTCGTTTCGGAGTTAAAATAGCTTCAAGTGCAAAGGGTTAACATTATCGAAAGAAGAAATACTTTTTCACTGATATTAGCTTTTATTGCGCACAAAGATACACATTGCATCATTTCTATTGAGAATAATTATTACATTATTCCCGATCTATTAATATTATCAAATGAAGAAATACTTTTTCACTGATATTTTGTTCTTTACAATCCGCTTGGTCTACCTTTTATTTTCAACAAAGATACATTACTACTCATTGCAAGACTATTCTTGCCAAAAGAAGGTTTGAATAAATGTGTTCAATAAGTGTCCACAAAAATATCGTCACAGTCGAAACAATTGTAAAATAATTTAGCTCCAGTATTGATAATACAATACCATATCAGAATACGACTCGACTACGTCGGTAGCGTGTACTTAAATTAAAAAGTTGTGCATGCAGAAAATAAATAAAAAAAGGGGCAGTATAATAAATGTCGCACACCCAACAACTTCCGAGGCAGAAGGTCCGGGAGAAGACAGGTCGCTGACACCGCGAAAAATGCGTCAAATGCTATGAATGCTATAAATACAGCGAATCCGCAATTTTCCGGCAATTGCAGCGCAGAAATGTCGTCGGTCAGTCAGAATTTCAAGGTTCCTCCCATCCCCGAAAAGCGGTAACGCTTTCTCGCATTCTCCCCGAAGTAAAAAATGGTCGCGGGCGACGCGAAGTCAGCGATTAGGATTCGCGCGAAGCCGACGCGTGCGATTTCGCGAATAATGAAGCGGCGGTCTGCGATTCTGTTGCAGGACGGGTTGACAAGGAACGACGACAGAATACTGGCTACGTGCCTGAGCCTCTGCAAAGCGGGTAACAAAGATCAAGCAAACGCAGGTAGGTACGGAATGGGAGAACCGCGAGCAACACACGTTTAAACGTTCAACGTTTCCTACCCGGCTTTGATAGTGATTAATACCGGGCCGATTGTGATTCTCGTTTACACGGAGATTAACCGTTATCGGCCGCGGGGGTAGCCGCTGCGTTACCGTGTTTCAGAGCCGACGCGTTCACCTTTTATCAACCGCCGACCGCGGTGGCGTTTATCAGCTAACACGCTACTAATTACCCGCTTCTTCCTGGACGCGAGAACGACACCTCATTGATCGGACCCGGCGCGATAATTGATACACCGAGCATTTGTTCGGGATCGACTACTGTTGATTTACGTTGTCCACCAAATCTTATAGAAACTCGCGTTTTTGTTAAAGAAGTATTAATCTTGGTTCAGAAGTAGATCAAACTAGGTTCAAGAAGTGAAAATTAAAATTACCCAAGTTGTGGGGATTTATTCGTGTTCGACTACTGTTCATTAACATTGCCTATCAATTATTATAGGAACGTTTTTGTTATATTAATAGTATTCTCGGTTCAGAAGTATATCAGACTAGGATCAATAAGTGAAAATTAACATTCCCCAAGTTGTGGGGATTTATTCGTGTTCGACTACTGTTCATTAACATTGCCCACCAATTCTTATAGAAACGCACGTTTTTGTTAAGAAATATTTATTTCGGTTCAGAAGTATATCAGACCAGCTTCGAGAAGTAAAAATTAAAATTGTCCAGGTTGTGGGGATTTATTCGCATTCGACTACTGTCGATTAACATTGCCCACCAATTTTTATAGGAACGCGTGTTTTCGCTAAATTAATAGTATTCTCGGTTCAGAAGTAGATCAGACCTGGTTCAATAAGTAAAAGTTAACATTCTCCAAGTTGTGGGGATTTATTCGCGTTCGACTACTGTCGATTAACATTGCCCACCAATTTTTATAGGAACGCGTGTTTTTGTTAAAGAAATATTAATCACGGTTCAGAAGTAGATCAGACTAAGTTCAATAAGTGAAAATTAACATTCCCCAAGTTGTGGGGATTTATTCGCGTTCGACTACTGTCGATTAACATTGCCCACCAATTTCTATAGGAACGCGTGTTTTTGTTAAAGAAATATTAATAACGGTTCAGAAGTAGATCAGACTAGGTTCAATAAGTGAAAATTGACATTCTCCAAGTTGTGGGGATTTATTCGCATTCGACTACTGTCGATTAACATTGCCCACCAATTCTCATAGAAACACGCGTTTTTGTTAAAGAAATATTAATCTCGGTTCAGAAGTATATCAGACTAGGTTCAATAAGTAAAAATTAACATTCCCTTAGTTGTGGGGATTTATTCGCGTTCGACTACTGTCCTGTTGATTAACATTGCCCGTCAATTATTATAGGAACGCGTGTTTTCGCTAAATTAATAGTATTCTCGGTTCAGAAGTAGATCAGACCTGGTTCAATAAGTAAAAGTTAACATTCTCCAAGTTGTGGGGATTTATTCGCGTTCGACTACTGTACTGTTGATTAATGTTGTTAAATTAATAGTATTCTCGGTTCAGAATTATATCAGACCAGGTTCAATAAGTGTAAATTATCATTCTACAATTTGTGGAGATTTATTCGCGTTCGACTACTGTATTGTTGATTAACATTGCCCACCAATTTTTATAGGAACGTCCGTTTTTGTTAAAGTAATAGTATCCTCGGTTCAGAAGTAGTCCATGTTCAATCATTAAAATTTAAGATTCTCCAATTTGTGGCTCCGAGGAGCCTCCCCCGTCTTATTCGTAGGATCGCTAGTCTTCCGGTGGACTAGGCGTTGATACAGCTCGTTCGCACAAATGGCGTTCGACGTAGCGTGATCCCCGATTGCTTTGCCAACAGAAGAGGGCCAGCCGCGGCGTCTGCGAAGGGAGGTGGTTCTGCTAACCGAGGACAGGAACCTCAGGGTGAAGGCTCTGGCGAGGGACGTTCCGGTGAGAGAGGTCCCTGATTTCATGCAATGGGCCGGCCTCGGCTGAGACGTTTCATCAACCAGACCCACCCGTTAACGAAAAATCTCCCGTTACCCCCGCCGAGAATATTTCGACCAGCAAACAGCCCGCAGCAACAGCAGCAGCAGCAGCAGTAGCAGCAGCAAACAAGAACCAGCAAGACCAAAAGGAAAGCGCGGAAGAGAAACAGAGAGAAAGAGAGAGAGAGAGGGAGAGAGAGAGAGAAAGTAAGAGAGATACACAGAGAGCGAGAGACAGAGAAGGAAATGAAGAAACAAGATGGAGGATGTCTCGCGAGTAGATAATATCGTTCATCGTGCTCCCCCCGCGAATCCTGGCCGATCAGCCGTCGAAACGTAAGTTCGTCCTGATCGTGTCATGATCGTCAGTTCACGATCGCGCGAGCGCGCGCGCGCGTACTCCTCCCGGCCGGGGACGATGATCACCGAGGACGATTATCGACGGCGGCGTCGCGTTTCTCCACGACAATTGTTACTTACCCTTCGAACGAGCCGCAGAGACACGGATCTTCGAAATTGCGCGTCAGACGGAGGCCGGTCGAATGTGCTAGCAGTCTCTTCTCTGGAAAAGAAAATTCGAGAATCGGCTCGAGGGAACCAGACCGAGACCCGGTTTCTCGTCCCTCGGGCCCATTCGAGAATCGCTGAAGTGTTCGATCTTCGGATCGAGAATCGAAATTGGTCGGTGGACGAACGGAGGAACGACAACCACGTTGGCGAACGACGTTTCCCGGCGACTTAACGACTGGATGGGAGGATCGAATTGCGTAATCGGGGAAAAGTAATGAGAGAGAGAGAGCGAGAGAGAGAGAGAGAGAAAGAGAGAGACAGACAGACATACAGACAGAGGCGTCGGTATTTTTACACGTAACGAATATTTTTTGGTTGATTTTTATCGACGACGGGTGCCCCCCGGAAACTCGCGGCGGGTCCCGTCCTTTTTTTGTGTACCTTCCTTTTATCATGTTTGTAACGATCTATACACGTATACACATATATATAGATATATATATCTACATGTATATATTTGTACGCACTTTTGAATATTGTATAGGCCGTGTGCGGTCGTTTGAGGATGCGCACGGAATCCGGTGTACGTCCCGCGTGTCGTGTTGCCCCTTTCCTTTTTGTTTTCTTGTTTGTTTATTTTTCTTCCCCTTCTTCTTCTTCTTCTTTTTTTTAATGCCGTCCTTAGCGAACCTCGTACCGAATGGTTCTCGGAGATATCAGCGGTTTTTTTTCCTCGCTTCCCTTGATCTTCTTCCTTTTTTCTTTTTTTTTTTTTGACCGGTCACCGTTTTCGAGCTCTCCGAAGCGTTTTCCTTGTTATCGGCTTGTCATCTACTCGGAACCCGGTTTTTCCTACCTTGTCCGGTGATCAGTTTCTGCCTTTGTGGATGTTCCTACATGATTTTTCTTCTTCTTTTCTTTTTTTTTTTAACCACTCGTGACAGCTCACGGATCGACGGCCCGCGAATGTCCGCCGTTTCTCGAAACGTAGGCGTTCCCGAACGCTCCCGAACGGATCGAGCAACTGTCGCCCGTGCCATTTGACGCTGTGTTCAAAGCTAGACGAGAGAAGTGTTTAGCGTATCTTCGCGTTTAACTGCTGCTAGATCGAGTAATCCACTGTTTTTTTTTTCGCGAGCTCGGCGTTCGCCGGGGGAGAGATGGAAATCGGTTTTGCACAGTTCTTCTTTTTCCCCTCTTTCTTGGAACAGTGCACGCGGTTGCGCGCCAGAGTACCGTTCTCACCATTTCTGCACAAAAGAGCTGTGTCGAGTTCGGTCGTCGTTGTTGTTCGAAATAGTCGATTACTCGTCGATACACTTAGCACTATTTATTTCGTGGTCGAACCGTTCACCACTTGGAGATAGCAATATTAGCACCGAGGCGTGTGAAATAATAGACCGGGGATCTTTATGCAAAATAAAAATTGTCCGCAGAAGGAAATGTCTGGTTGAAGGAAATTTGAATCAAGTAGAATATCATTTCTTCGCTTGCTGATCATGAGTGATCAGAGATCGACATTTGAAATTTTCCTACAATTTCAAATTTTATCCACACAATTTTATAATGAACGCATAAAGATCCGTGGTCCAGTAATATGCATTGAGCTAGACAAAGGGGAAGCAAAGACTCATGGGACACGGATTTTAATGCGTCTCGTACAGGTTAGAGTGTGGGTGTAACACGAGAACCTAAATCTGGGTTCAATGCTCGGGTGTTTTTAGAATATTAATAAAATAAAAGACTGCAATGTTTCCGAGGAAATCGTGAGAGAGGACTTCCTTAATTCGCGAGCAAATGTTTTAATTAATATTTTAGGAACGCTTGAGAGTTGCTGTGTGTCGCAACACATACGAGACGCGTTCAGATCTGTCTGCCATAAGTGTTCGGCCACCCTCTGTCGGTAGTATTAACGCTACTATTTTTAAGATAATTAAGTGTCCCCGATTGTTTTTACACACTAACAGGAATCGAACTTTCCGAAAATTGCAATACGATTATAATAGTGCGTCTACGCCACTTTTTAAAATAATAAACGAATATTATAATTAATATTTTAAAGAACCAATTCATCGAGACTTCGCATCATCCGCAGTCTAGAGGTTATACTGCCATTTTATTCCGTTTGTTTTGCCGGAACAAACAATCTCGTTTGATCACCGAACATTGAACGCGGAAAGCTGACGCGCACCGTCGATCCGTGAGCGGTCACGAGAAACAGTTTTAATCCCCCCTTTTTATAGTGATTTACATCCTCTTAGCGTCGACGTTCAGGAGGACACCTTTTTACTGCACAAAAACAGAGCGGCGCCGTTTTACGCGGGCACGAATCATGCTTGTCGCAAAATTCTTGCGGAAATTGTCGCAGAGCCATGCCGTACGAGGTCCGGAAATCAGATCCTCGACGTTTTCCCAAGGGATTACGCGCGTGTCCTTGTCGAGCGCGCCTGTGTGAATTTTTAATCATGACACCCCGCACGCGTCAGAGACGCGGGAACGTCGCCACTGCGAAACCGAAGTGTCGCCAATTACCTCGTACCTGTCGCGAACGACGGTTCCTTTTTGTTGGTCGCGTCGCCAACTAGTCGCGCTTGGCGTTGCTTGGACGGCCATCTTGTCGGACACAATGTTTCACACCTAACAACTCCCCTCTTCGCAGTCCAACTAAGAAATCACGGTATTTCCCTTAATTAAGTTCATCAAGCTCTAACCCTCGCTCAAATTTGATTAAATTAACGCAACTTTGTCAGATTTGTTGTAGGAAACAACGTCGACATTTTCAATTTAACATTTTCTCACAGCCAAACAAAGAAGTCGTCATTTTTCCAAGTTAAATTCAGTTGTATCCATTTATTAAGCTCCATCCTTTACTATAAATGTATTAGCTTGTTTAGTAGCTTTAGTAGCTTTTTTTCGCTTGGTCCGCCATATTGGCGTAGTCGCAGTATCATAACTCCGATCCCTTTCTTTAATTTCTACACAAGTATCATCTACATTATAAAATTGATGAGAACTTATTTAAATTTTACCTCTGAAGTCGCCATTTTTATGCCACTCCCGTTAACGCTTTTCCGACGGCCATTTTGGTGTCTCCGTGGACAGCATAACTTGATTTAACGATTAAACCGATAACATTGTTTGGTCCGCCATATTGGCGTAGTCCCAGTATTATAACTCCGATCCCTTTCTTTAAATCCCCACACAAATATCATCTGCATGATAAAATTGATGAGAACTTATTTAAATTTTACCTCTGAAGTCGCCATTTTTATGCCACTCCGTTCACGCTTTTCCGACGGCCATTTTGGTGTCTCCGTGGACAGCATAACTTGATTTAACAGTACATTGTACTGTTCTACAATGTTTCCAATGAATTTAGATGAAATCTTTTGATGAGATACCATTGTTTTGATTAAATGAATGCGGCTACCGGTAGAACCAAAATGGCGTCCGCGCTACGAACACGGCCGCCCCACTGCCGAGCCATAAACGCCAGTTCGCGGCCATAGTTGGCCAGATTTCCGGCGCACGTACGAGGTATAGTAAAATCCAATTAACGCGTAATCAAATGATTCTAATCGTTGCACGGCTGTTGTCCTTTCGCGGAATAGAAAAGTGAATACACTCTTGGTAGAGTTGTCAGGCTTCGAGTTTCATCGCAGAGATCACGATAGATCCTCAAGGTCGAATTTCCAAACGCCTTTTCGGATGTTTCCGGCGACGAACACCGCGGTGCCGTTTTCCCCTTCGTTTCTTCGTCCTCTGCGATCCACATGTTCCCCGTAACCTTGTAGATTATGCCACTTTCAGCGATTCCTATGTTCTTCGAAACTCGGAGAACCCAGCGTAGACGACACAGCACTGCATAACTTAATTACCATAAATTTGTCCGAAATGTACGTGCACGTTATAGAGAGAGAGAAAGAGAGATACCGTTTTCAAGGTCATTGTGGATTGCAGAGGTGCACCATTGTTGGCTCTGCCCGTGATTAACAAATTCGAACCGTGGCCATCGAGATAATTGAGCGTTCATAGGCTGTTGCACTTTGCGCGGTTATAACAATACAATAAGGAGTCTTTTTAAAAGAAAGAATTTAAGATTTTTGTCAATTTTAATTTTTAGAGCTGTATTATACTTCTATTATGCTACGGCACTTACTGCTTCAACGCACGATCTAGGTTCTCGATTTTTAAGCCAGTGCGTCAATAAAATAACGAATTCGAGATCTTCGTGTTGATCGTTGTTCCGAATTTATGCTAACGACGCTGATCACTTTCGTTCGTCGATACCTCCTCGAACATTTCGATCGATGATCGATTTCCCCCGTGCAACAGTCCTATAGTCATCGACGGACTGCTGATGTTTATGCGACGAGGATCAAGATTTCGTTGAAACTCGTCCCGAGATCAACGGATTCGCATAAAGACCGGCCATTCCGACGGATCGAGGCGGCGATCGGATCGATCGACGGAACCGGAGGAACGAGAGAGTGAGAGAGAGAGAGAAAGAGAGAGAGAGAGCATACTCGCAATCATGCGCGCGTCGTACCGGGCCTGCGCTTTCTCATTGTTGCCTGCGATTTTCACGAATTTCCCTGTAGCTGTTAAACTAGGAGGTAACAGAGATCTATCGATGCTTGGCGCCCGTTGATTTCGTAGATCTAGAATGTTCGGCGTGGTCGTGACGTTGCTCGATCAAATTCGACGGATCCATTTTGGAACGATCCACTTTGTAGATCGGAGCTTGTTACGTGTACACCGGAACAAAGTTTCGGCTGTTATCATAGTTAACAACAACTCCGATCACTCGAGTACAGCGAGAGATCCGACACGCCAGTAGATTCGGTACGATCGAGAACATTCCGAGTAGAACGATCGATAGATCGAGCCTGTGACGAGAACATGGCTCTGTTCGCGAGCGAGCTTTTGATTCTTGAGCGATCTCGAGAATTCGATTTCGAATTCCTGGCGGCGGTTGTCGGACGAATTTCCCCGGCGAATTGTACGCGCGATCATTCTTGTTCGATTATGGTTCGATCAACCGAGCGAGGGGCCCCAATAGGCGCTCCGCCTGCTGCGCGACGCCGTCTGATTGGTCGTCGAGACGAACGAGGCACAGCGTCGAATGGGAAAGCGTATCGATATAACATTAGCAACTTAACGACACGCGGTTTCTAGCAAATGAAAATTAAGTAAAGGGGAAAAAGCTGTTCAACAATCTCTGTTTTTCCGTTTCGCTCTGAATGGCGCGTCCTATCGGTCCCGAACTCGATTGGCCGAACTGTATTATAATGATTCTCGCACGGTTATTAATTGTTAGCTGTAAAATTCGAACGCAATCGCGAAGCAACTGTTCGATTGAGGACTCGCTATCTTAATTTTGCGCCGCTGCTTCTTCGGTTTACGGTACACGCAAAATTCCGAACGTTTCTTTAATTTTTTTGTTAGGAAAATAATCGAACAGTCTGGAATTTAAATTTCTCATTACACCTTCTTCGAAACAGGACTTTTGGCTGTACCGTGGATTTTGAACAGTTTTTGCACGCGAGCGAGAGTGAAAACGCGCGAAAAACGAGGGGCCGAGAGACAAAGCTGCGACGTGTTCTATTTTTCTTTTCTTTTTTTCCTTTTCGACAAAGATGTAGTTACTTAACGATCGCTAGCGATTAATCCGCGTCTTTTTTTTTGTGCGAATGTGAGAAAGCGGCGAATCACGTGAGAGTGCTGGTTGGAGTGAAAAACGAAAAAAAAAACAGGTATACCACGAGAGAAACGTATGTATAGGTGTCTAACTTAACTCCTCTTGATCCGTGCTTCTTCTTTACATTTCTTTACTTTTCTTTTCTTCTTTTAATTTCGTAATTTAGTTGTACACCACTGCTATTATTAATATCATTTTTTTTATCATATAGGACGTATACGTTAATCCATTATCACATACGATTGGCCGGCCGCTGTACGTGTTCGCTCTTATTCTCCTTTGATTAGGCATTTATTCGCAAAACGGTGTTGCGAATGGATTCAATGACACGTGAGCTCTGCTCAGAAAAATTCCCCGAAAATACCAAAAAATAATTAACGTGCTAATTTTTGCTAATACTTTTCCGATAAAAAATATATATATTATATTATATATATTATATATATATATTCATTTCAACAATATAGAAATTCATTTCTGCCCGTTGTATTTTAGCGTTTAACCACAGTGTATATTTCCAGTAAGTGCTATCTTTAATTTTAAAAAACGTCTTTTAGGAAAGATTTACGTTTCACCTCCAGGGATGTACAAAACCTAGAGTATTTAATTATTCCTTCTTGAAAATTCATATCTTCTTCTCTGTCTACACTTATCGTATTCTATAGTCAGTATGTTAGCGGTAAATATTCTATCTAGTTGCACCGTATAGTGTTCCGTACCACGTGTAGTTAACAACATTTAAGTGAAAAATCAAATATCTAGCGTCGGTCATATACAGTCTTACTCGAAAATTCGAGTATTCGCGGGAGTTTTCGAAGAAATGTTTCGTTTGTTTGTTTTTTCAGGAGAAAGTCAAATTTCGCGTGTGATCATTGAATTCATGTCGCAGTCGATCTCACCGCCGATTGTATCCACGCGAACCTGATTGTTTCGGCGCGCGAATCGGAAATGGCGGCGAACAACGAGGGCAACGGGGACGTGAGTTCTCCAAAAAAAAAAAACACAAAAAGAAAGAAACGAAAAACGAAAGAGAATCGATTTTGCGTGCGAAAACGAGGGAGAACACGAGGGAGAGTAAAAGAAAGCGACAGTCAGCTAGAATCAGTCGCGCGTCCGGCGGGAACGAGCACGATGACACGATGCAATGATTCCGCTCCCCTCTCCGACAATCTTATAGAAATCACTGGACTGCGGATTTTTATGCATTTAGGGTCTCTGAAAATTTTCAAAAAATCTTATACCATAAAATTCTACAGAATTTAACACGATTCTTATTTATTCCAGATCCACAAACGTCACTACCACTAAAAATTAGATTTCACTAGACTGCGCATCTGTGTGCATTTGTGGGCTCTGAAAATTTTCAAAAAATCTTATACCTTAAAATTCCACAGAATTTAGCACCATTTTCATTTATTCCAGATCCACAAACGTCACTACCACTAAAAATTAGATTTCACTTGTCTCCGCTTTCCCAAAATTTGCCCACAAAAATTGAAAATCGC
>CM052139.1:1214903-1252474 GCA_028454255.1 Halictus ligatus | reverse complement strand
AACGGTCACTCGATTCGACCGCGGACCCTCTTTGATATACGCGAGCTCGTTACCATAAATCCATAAATATGAAAACTCGTTACCGTCGGCATTTTTAAAATCGCTCCCGTTCCCATACGCACAATGATTGGCAACGTATGTGCCTCGGTACCCTCGCAGAAGGTACCGGAGCTCGTAACCATAAAATCCCGAGTCAAAAATTTATTATTTCGCCGGCGCGCGAACGCTCTATGTTTTAGTTATGAGCAGGATTTCTCTGTTTATCGGCATCCGTCTGAGTCCAAGTCTTTCGCCGATCAGCACCACATAGCGCCACAACGAAGTGCATTCGCAGTATGGCTTTCCGCCGGCGTCAAATTTGCATTGCAAAAGCGCGCCAACAGTTTTTCCATTTCCCAGTGGGTGCCGAAAATAGTTCAGTATGTCGCCGCAAACGTGCTCAACTTTCAACTAAGTATGACTTTATATTGCTTGGAATCGTTGCTGTTACATTATTGTACGAGCATTTGCATATTAAATTGTAGAAGGTTGTGCCTCGGAAACGCTGAAGGAAAGTTGAACTCTACTATCTGTGAAATCTAATTATTTATATACGAGAAATAACTAGGTTCCTGTGGATGGTTCCAGTGAAGTAAAAATCAATAATACAATACAATTTTATAATTTCACATTTCATGGATGCCACTAGATTATGCAATTTAATAATTACATTTTCCCGTAATCCACATTTCACACTGTGACTTTTGTTCGAAGTAGAATGTCCTTAAAATTAAAAATGGTCCCTATTGTCTTCGGTAATGGAGCTTACCTTCCATCTTAAAATTTGTCTTCATTTAATTTCTTCTGACACACGTGAGTGCAATTTTTTAATTCCAGATGGAGAAACCTGTATCTTCTCAGTTGAACATTAGAATTTGCGTTTATTTAATTTCTTCTGACACAGTGAGTATAATTTTTCAATTTCATCCGAGGAAACCTTTATCTTTCCGGTTGAACGCTAAAATTTGTATTTATTTAATTTCCTCCGATACGGTAGGTATAATTTTTCAATTCCAGCTGAAGACACCTGTATATCTTTCCGGTTGAACATTAGAATTTGTGTTTATTTAATTTCTTCTGACACAGTGAGTATAATCTTTCAATTTCATCCGAGGAAACCTTTATCTTTCCGGTTGAACACTAAAATTTGTATTTATTAAATTTCCTCTGATACGGTAGGAATAATTTTTCAATTCCAGCTGAAGACACCTGTATATCTTTCCGGTTGAACATTAGAATTTATATTTGTTTAATTTCCTCTGACACGAATTTATATTTTTTTATTTTTCGCGAACCTCTGTGCCTCTCTTATGGAAGTCATGGAACGTTCACGCATCCTGGTGGTTTTTCTCGTACGTTTTGTATTCCGTGCAACATTGTGTTCTCGAGTATTAACAAAAAGGGGATGGGTATCGATCGATCGATCGATCGATCGACCTGTACAGGCAGAGTATCATGGAAGGCCTGCGTGTCTCGATCCTGGGATACATAATTTACGCTTCCGCGGAGATCCTTATCCCGTCGGATTATTCATTCGCCGAAGAAGTCGAAGTTCGTGACGCGATACGATTGCGAAGTCACGACGAACCGAGGCTGGTTGGTTTACTTCAGCGTGTCGCTTCTTCTTCGGTTATTGATATGCATCGGGGGTACTCCACCCGCCCGGTGTGTCCAACACCGTGGTAAAACCTTGGCCCTCGACGATTTCGCCCGTCGATGTTACGAAATGTTGCTTGTCCGCGATATTTCTCGGCGAACCACATCGCCACGGTTCAACCGGGGGGAAAAACAATACAAATAAATCCTCGGAATGCGAAATTTCATGCTGAGTTACGCTCCTTCGCAGAAAGAACTTCAAGAAACGTCGACTTCAACTTTCTTCTCCTCGTAGAATCGTTTTCTCCTTTCCAACACTGTTCATTCGAATTTCTTTCACATTTATTTTCAACCTTAACACGCCGAATGCCACGTCACCTATATGAGGGTGACAGGTGCAGGTTTTAAAACGAATTTTCACGTTGATACCAAACTTGATTAGGTTCTGTAACATGCAAGAAAGTTGGAGGATAATCAGTATCGTACATATAATTTTTGTTCAATTTTTAGTTTGATTTTATGGAATTTCGGGGGTTTCTAGTTTAACGATAAAAGCGTAAAAAAAAAAGACAAACGTCCACTCCAACCGAGCATAATCTTGTAAAGACATTCGAAGGAAGCGTTCAGCCAGAGCAGTGGTTTGTAAACAAGCCTAACAATAATTAATTGCACATTGGAGATAAGCGAGACGCAGCAGAGATTACTCAGCAGCCGAGCGTCTCGCAAATTAATCTGTAAAATAAATGTTTACGCTGGAGCATGATCGATGCAAGTGAGCGTCCAACACGATGTCCGCGTTTATCTCCGGTTAAATGATAAGACGCACTCGCAAAACGTACTGTACATCTTGCTAACAATAATCATCGATTTGACGAATAACTCCGCTTATTCTCGAACCCCGTGCGTCAATTTTCCGGCGCCATTGTATCTTTTCATTAGCAGCAGGGCTACTCCCCGTTGTCGCGACTCGCGCCGAGAGTCCTGGACGCAGGATTCGCATAAATTACAGCGGCGTAGGTATCTCTGGACATGCGGTTTCTGTTCGCGGAGGAAGATCTTCCGGGCCATCTACAAGGCCGGCATTCTCCCACAGCGATTGCGGGTACCGTTAACCCCGGCGAGTTTCGCTGGTCGAGGACGAAACATCTATTAACATTAATAAGAAGAGGCGGCCGTAGGTGGTCCAGGAGAGGAAGCTGCGCGAGGTTCCGTCTGATCCTGAGCAGAGCTTCCTGGCGTTTTCGAGCGTCGTTCGACCCGTGCTCGTCGCGCATCCCGTCCGCGGCTGACAACGACGCACGCTTCAACAACGATCATCCCCTGAAACGTGTTGCGGTCGTGTCGGTGAACCCTTGACCCTGACGATGCACACAAAACCGGGAAACGTGGCCAAAATATGAACTTTCAGCTTCGTATGTTTTAAGTATCAGATAACAATCACAGTCCGAGCTTCGAGTTCATTAGACAATAACTTGTTAAGATTATGAAGCTCATTGCGAATTTTGAGGTTAAGGACGTTCTACGTGTTCGATCAGTTCTATAGGAAAAACAGTTATAGTTTATATTATCATTATTGGACTACCGATTAATGTCAATATTTTCTGTTTGTTCAGGTTTGATCAGTTCTATAGGAGAAACAGTTATAGTTTATATTATCATTATTGGACTACCCATTAATGTCAATATTTTCTGTTTGTTCAGGTTTGATCAGTTCTATAGGAGAAGCAGTTATAGTTTATATTATCATTATTGGACTACCGATTAATGTCAATATTTTCTGTTTGTTCAGGTTTGATCAGTTCTATAGGAGAAACAGTTATAGTTTATATTATCATTATTGGACTACCGATTAATGTCAATATTTTCTGTTTGTTCAGGTTTGATCAGTTCTATAGGAGAAACAGTTATAGTTTATATTATCATTACTGCACTACCGATTAATGTCAATATTTTCTGTTTCTTCGTGATTATTGCGAATTATAATTTTCTTAAAGCTTCCTTCGAACATCCTGCAAACTAAACTGATCCTTTTAATTTTTGTAATCATTCGAGGGTGTAGCTCGGGTTTATTTTCACCCCGAATACAAAGGGTAGAGTTTGCTATCCGAGTGTTTCAACTCGTTCAGGACAATATGAGACAGCGAATTTTCTAATTTCAAGTTCAGATTCGTGATCAGCGACCCCCAAAAACAGCCCAATACCAATTTTCATGCAGAACCAATAATTGTTTAATAAGTTGCGAGGTTTTGACCACGTTTTCGTGCAATGACGCGAATCTTCCCGCCGGAGGTCACATTTCGGTGCGAGGTGCCATTTTTCTTCAAAGCAGTCGTCGAATTTAATTTAATCATTAAATCGACTCGGCTTTTCGATCTATTTTCTCAACGAAAAAGCTGATGCACTCTTCGAGAATCGAATTAAAAGGCAGACTACATTATTTGTCCGCCATCACGCTTGACCCAGACCTAACCTATCTATGCTTGCTTCATTGTCACTATTTCCGAAGAAAAATTGGATGAGATTCGCAGCAGTCTAGCGGTAATAAAACTGTCATGATCGCCATTGAGCGGCCGCAGCCGTAGAAGCGGTTCCTGACCGGAAACTTCGCTATTCACGCGAGGGGTTCAAAAGTGACCTAACGTAGTCAGGTTCGGGGTTAGAGGTGCGATGCTCCATATCGGAAGATCCATAGCGGAAGATCCTTCGGGGTGGCTCGCAGACGAGGGGGAGAGCGTATTAAGATTCAATTTGACTGGCGCGAGACCCTTCTCAAGGTCTCGTATCAGGAGCCGGGAGGATAGACGCGATCTGTATCATTCATAAATGGCCACCAGACGAAATGGATATTTATTCCCCCGACGAGATCGTTGCCGCCAGCTCGGCCGACGGATCGATCCGAGGGCGGCGATCCCTCCGAGAGGGTTGCGAACGTCTTCGCCCCCCGGGGGGTTCTCGTGGCGACAAGGGGGTGGAGACAACCCCGAAGAGGGCGAGCATCGCCTTCGGCCTATCCCGGGAAAGCCTGCGAGCCTCCTTTTCGACGATTTACCCCGTCGCGAGCCGAATCTTGCTGCGTCTCGAATCTTCCTCGGCAGAAAATATTGAGCCAGCGATTTAACGGCGCGTAAACACCCCCGTTATAGGGGCGCAAACAGTCTCTGATTTATCGCAGGGGTGGGGGGACCGACGTATTTGCGGAGGTTTTAACGGGTTAGACGATCGACCAAGGAGACCGTCCCGATCGACGAATTATAGGAGGAAAAAATACTAAAATAATTTTTCCTGTTGAGCACAACACCATTATTTATATATTTTTTCATTCCTTATTGCATAGGCATAACTTATTTACATTCCTTGTAACGAAGTGGATGCGATTAATAGTTTGCGAGATATGGTGATGCAAATATGATTGAAAAATTTATAACTTACTGGGAGGCTTACTGACAGGGTTCACCGTCACCCGAGGATCCTTTTGGTTGTGCACGGTTAAATTATACTAACACGGGTCTTGGCAATTGATTATTGCTCCAACTCGCCCGAGTCTAGCAAGCAGTGTCAGAGAGGGGAAATTGAGGGGAATACAGGTACCCTCTCTCTGCAATATCCGGGACAGTCACGACGCAGGTGCGGAAGCAACGCCAATTGGGTGTGCGCGTCGCGTCACGTGACCGGTCCGTGGCGGACGCGTGGGAATGCCCGCCGCCTGGGAGTGGGGGAATTGCGTCGTGGAAGGGGTGAGGCAGAGTGGGGGACAAGTCTTAATCTGGCGACACTGTTCTACAGAGAAGGGACTAGCTTACGCACACGCAATTGTTCAGTTGAGCCGCACGCTATTCGCTGAGCAGGTTACAAAATGGTCACCAAAGATGAGATTTTTAAATACATGTTATCGGTACATGTTGTCATTTATATTTTTACTTGACACTAAACCTACTGAGCCTTAATAGTAACCAATACATGTACGTGTCCATACGTGTTGTCTTATAAAAATATCGAGATTGAATTTATTTTGGAATTTATTTGAATTTATTTATTTTATTTTTCTGTGCGGTTCGCATTACAATACATGCTCTACTAAATATATTTTTAATCAATCATTTCCTACGAAGGCGTGCAGTTATATTCACTTGTATTTGAAAGATTGTAAATTATCTATTTAAATAATAATTTCATATTGTAATTTTGTAATACTAACCTGATAAAGTGTAATACCACATTGTAAAGCAAAATGGGCCCATTTAAAGGTCAGCATCTTTATAATTTTTAGTAATTGTAAAATAAAAAATGTGGGAACGGTCATTTTGACCAGCGATGGTAGGTTTAGTGTCAAAGATTTACTATGCCAATATAATCTCTTTTATTTTTACATATTGACTGTTGTGTATTGAAAATAATTCGATTTCAATAACCGCCTCAGGATTTCTTTAACACTAGCTTGATCAGGATTTCTTTAACTAGAAAATCGACTATTTTGCATTAGTTCATAAAAATGACAAGAACGTGCTACCCCATATCTATAGCAATATCTTTAAAATAATATACACCCGAAGAAATAAATATGCTAAATAATTTCTCACGTATGCGTCCTTAGAATCTTGATAATATCCGATTAAAAATATTAGAATATTAGAAAATATTAGAAAATATAAGAGATTATTGCTAAGAATGCAACGTTTACAAAATCCTCGTCAGATTTCGTCCAGCGAGAGTCCAATCCGCCTCGCTTACAAGATAATCATTCCGATTCGAATTGAGCGATCAAAAGACTCGGCCGCGGAGGTCACCGAGGCCAAAGGCTGACCTAGAACTATGTCACCGACACAGGAGCGGTGTCGTGGCGGTCGGCGAGCAAGCTTTCTAGGCCGCATGGACACCGAGCATAGTGAGCATGCGATCGTCGCTCGGGTCCCGCCGCGGAAAAACGGCTGGGCAAACAAATTAGGTCCCGCCGGTAAACCAGCTAAGGATATAGACATCGTCTGGCTCGGTCATCGATGCGTCCGATGGACGGTTATCAGGCCGGCCGGTGCCCGTCAATCATGCAAATGGGAGTGAGCGTACCAGAATCGTAGGAGTCCGCGAAGCGAGGGGGGAGGACGGAGAGAGCCTGCGCCAGCTCGGAGAGAACGGCAGGCCGGCTCTCTGCTGGAAAACCTCTGACCGCAGCTTCCCATGTACCACATAAGATAATGACGCATGATTCGTGGCATTGTAAACCAATAACCGTGGTAGGTACGCCTGGTCCCGTGCACCTTGTTCGGCTCCGAGGCCGCGGTCTCGTCGGCGGTGTAGCGCATACGTGCCGCCGGGAGGAGCAAGCCGGCCGATTCCTCCTCGAACGAGGATTTTCGAGCGGGAAGACTCGCGCGCGCGCGCGACGGAGACGAAGAGAGAGAGAGAGGAGCAATGATAGTCGCGACGAGAAAGATAGAGGGAGAGAGGGAGAGAGAGGGAGGAAGATCGGGCCCAGCCGGTACCCGGAGCAACGGGGAAAAAATCAATGGGAATAACGGTGACACGCATGGGTCAGTGCGTTTGTAACCTTTAAGTCCCTCTCTTAGGGAGATAGAGAGAAGAGAGGCGGCCCGGTCGAACGCGAAACGGTAAACGCGCCAAGAGTAGGATATTTCCCTTGACGTAATTCCATTCGACATTCTCGCGCGGTGATACGAACCGCGCACCTTCGGCTTAAGGGTCAACGAACTCGCAACCAGCGGGAAAAAGTCCGGACGTTCGGCCATTTTCGTGCCATTATTCGATTAATTGCCGGCCACGGAGAGGACTCGTCGACGCTGAAGCGCGTGGACGCTCGATCCGGCGACCTTTTCCGCGAACGGATTCAATGGGAGACGCGGGAGAAGACTCTTCGGCGTTGCTGTTCGATGCCTGCCGGCTACCTTCTTTTCGCGGGATCTACCCTGCGGCCAGCTGATCCGCCGGATACCGTATCGGACGGTTATGCTGATCGTCGAGTGTGCGCCGACACAGCTGGGAAATTGTTATGAATTTCTTGGGGATTTCCAACGAACTTTGTTGGAACAAGCAACTGCACCTACTAGGAGTAGGTAATGGAACGAATTGTGACTCTGGGTCAAAATCGACCCAAGATCTGTTATTTCATGGCTAAGTAAATGGAGCTGTAAAATTTATTTAAGTCTAAAATTATTCCAATCAGAAGTTTGTGTATGTAATGGCACCTAGTAGAAATAGATAATGCCACGAAGTGTAACTCTGGGTCATAATCGACCCAAGATCTGTCACTTCATGGCTAAGTAAATGGCGCTGTGAAACTCATTTAGGTCTGAAATTATTCCAATCAGAAGTTTGTGTATGTAATGGCACCTAGTAGAAATAGATAATGGCACGAAGTGTAACTCTGGGTCATAATCCACCCAAGCTTTGTCATTTCATGGCTAAGTAAATGGCACTGTGAAAGTCATTTAAGCCTGAAACTATTCCAATCAGAATTTTGTTGAAATAAGCAATGGAACCTAGTAGGAATAGGTAGTGGAACGAATTGTGACGCTGGGTCAAAATCGGCCCAAGATCTGTTATTTCATGGCTAAGTAAATGGCGCTGAGAAAGTCATTTAGGTCTGAAAATATTCCAATCAGAATTTTGTTGAAATAAGCAATGGAACCTAGTAGGAATAGGTAATGGAACGAATTGTGATGCTGGGTCAAAGTCGACCCAAGCTCTGTGACTTCATGTCTAACTAACAATAAGTAAAAGGCGCTGTGAAACTCCTTTAAGTCTGAAACTATTTCAATCAGAATGGCCATTGAATGCTCGGAAATCGGCAGTCCTAACAAATTTAAGAATTAATTATACATAAATAACCATTCTATCTTGTATGTTCCCTATTTTGTAACATTTTTGCCATTATTAGTGTTTTGAGGGTCACATGTGGATCGTTTGTTTCTGACCGACATCCGTTGTTGGTTAGAGCTTTGGGAATGGGAAACTAAGTAGCAAATTCTCTTTTATTTGCATTCCAAAGCGTGTTCGACTTCCAACGAAAGTGTCAGTCATTTTCACTATTAGTTGTTCATTAGCTTTCGAAGAGCGAACATCGAAAGTGCACTGGCGACGCGAGCTAATCAAGAGTTCTACAGAAAGTTCCTTTTCCCACAAACAAGGGGAAACGTTCTACTTAGTATAGCAATGTATGGCGAATTTTATGTTTATTGAGTAAACATTTACATGAGATTCGGCGGAAACGTTAGTTTAATTTGCAAACAGAATTTGCGGAAAAGATATGTTCAGTTTCATTTGACTAACAAATATTTTGTAATCTTTAAATCTGACAGATTCGAAGGCAATTTCATTCACTATATATGTCGCCAAGGTCTGGATGATAAACGTCGCGAAATTATCCCCACTCAAGAATTCTTTGTCTGCCCTTATCCCAATCTTTGCCTGCACAAAGAATTGTGCCAACGTATTAAGTACTATTCCCATCCCGCGGAACAATTAGTAAGTACCAAAAGAATAAAAAAATGATTATCAATACTACACACACCAGTTCGAATTATCAATATCACATTTTTTATTTTACACTGATTGAGTAAGTATGCTTCCATTGGAAACCTCTGAGTAAATTTCTCCGTTCGTTTACTGTAAAAACTAAAAAAAAAACCAAGTAGTAAACTCGGTCTTTAGAATAAAATTAGAAAATTTGTAATTTCTCATAAAGATCCCCGTATTAGGGTTCCAAAAAAGTCCTGTTTCGGGGAACTCGACCAGAGTCGGAGGATCTCGTAATTTCGACGGATTACGTCAGAAGTGGATGTCCGATCGGGACCATAATCGTGGCAGTAAAGCAGACGAAATGGAAAGAAATCGGCGGATCGTGACAGAACTTCGGCCCTCGTATTCACTGGGAATATTCGGCCGGTCGGGGTGAACGGGGTACGGGGCCGTTCATTCTCAGCAATTCCGTTTCATTAAGTATGTGCGAGAGGCGACGTTATGCGATCAGAGGCGAGAGAGAGAGAGAGACAGAGAGACAGAGAGGGACAGAGGAAGAGAAGATGGAGTCGTTCTCCTGTGACATCGATGGTTCCGTGGGACATCGGTTCGACACACTGCTCACCTCGTTTCGCGAATTCGCTCGCCGATCACGATCGACGACACGTCTCCCTCGAATTATCGAAATACCTCACGCGATTGCCGGTGGAATGTTAATCCGTGCTATCGTTCGGACAGAGTAATCCCGCTATTTCTGGTCAGCTCTGTGAAATTTGAATGTTCTAACCAAAAAAGTATCCGTGCACCGACGTGCCACGATTTTCCAACGCGACGCTCGCTTGGAAGAACGCCGGCGACTTGAAAGCATGAATCCGAGTAGCCTACAATCTGACCGAACGGTTTCGAACATTCCCTAACCACGCTGCTCCGGCTGGAACATCATTTTAAATAGTACATAGTCCGCTTCTATCTCAAATCATGCAACACGCCGTTTAAATACTCGCACAGCGGTCCGAAATCGCCAAAACGTGGTCAAAACCTCACAACTTATTAAAAAATTATTGGTTCCGCTTGAAAATTGGTGTTAGGCCGTTTTTGGGGGTCGCTGATCATCAATCAGAACTTGAAATAAGAAAAAGCAAAATGGCGGATCCAATGTGGCAGACACATACATTAAAAAATTATTGGTTCTGCTGGAAAATTGGAATCTGAACTTGAAATTAGAAAATTCGCTGTCTCAAATTGACCTGACCGAGGGGAAAGACTAATTCTCCTAAAACTCTACCCTTTGTATTGTAAAGGGTGTTTCAATAGAAACATAACATTTTTGTTTCAAAATGTCGAACATAATCTAAAACTTGTTTATGATTTCTCAATGTAAAATAGTCTGTGAAGGTTTACGTTTTTATATTTAATACGGTGAAGTTTACAAACGAACAACGGTTGGAAATCGCTGGTCTTTTTACGTACAATAAGATCCCATAATAAAAAACATTGGTTTCCATTTGAAAAAACAAAGTTGCCCTCCAAATGACCTACAAAGCTTTAAAATGGCACTCTGTTTAATTAATATCTGGACACAGTACAACACTTCACAACATTTCTTCAGTCTCGAACGAGCCCTCTCCCAGCGAAAAATATTCTCATATATTTTTCGTCCAATATTATCGGTAACCTTGTCGCTCTACCTGACCGACGGTCTACGGAGACTCAAACCTTTGGCATGGAGACTCGAATTTTAGTTATTTCAAGAATGCGTCGTTTTAACGTGGGTTCGGTCGACCATTTCCAAGCGAGTATCGCTCTGGTGGTGCTCGGCAAATTGCTTCATCCGCGCGGACGCAAATTTTGCTTCTCGCGCGTTGCAGGCGAGACGCGCGATATTAAAAGCGGTCTGTCCCCGCGCGGACAAGTGGTCCCGTATAATTAAACGTAAGATTTCAGCCGGATCCTCCGAGTTTCGTCCCCGCAATCTTCCCTATCGGCCACCGCAATCTCCACGAAACTGTCCTCCTCGATGCGTTTTATTACGATTAATAAATTGCCGGCGAGCGTTTAATAGCCCGCCGCTCGTTTTTCCACGCGCGCTCCACCAGACCGCTTCCACCCCATACGTCATCGTTACGTGTTGCCCCGATAAATTATCTCGATCCTCGCAGGATCGGATCGCAACCGGACCCGTCGATTTTCGGTCTTTCTTCGCGGCGTCAAGGATCACGAATGCAAAAATTGAACTGGCATAGCAAATTCGTATTTTCAGACACCGATTAACCCCTTGCACTCGAGTTAGAAATTGTTGATACAATGTATTTGTTACATTACAAAATTTGCATTTAACAGATAACTAAATATTTCAATATTATATGTGGGAATCGGATCAGTTTCGTACGAATAAAATGGAAATATTCTAAGACGGAAGAAAAATTTAGTTTCAGAACGAAAATAGCGCCGAGTGCAAAGATGATTAATAGCTAAAGAATGCTAAGTGGAATTCTGCTTTTTACTACAGCATCTTCAACCCCTTGTCTTAAAATGACGTCTCAAAGATGGTATGCATATCGAGTGCCAAGCTTCGCTATTTTCAACTTCGTTATTTTTATCTGACAGCAATTAAAACATTTTACATGGAGTCTAGAGAGCTATACAAATTTGTTTATTCAATTGTGAGGAAAGAGGCTAATCCAGTATTTCTTAGGGTAGTTTCCTGGAATCAGAATTCATTGAAAACTGCAAGAAAGATCAGAACTATTGTAAAGAAGAAGATAATGTATTTTCATTATTTCAACGAGCACACGGAAGCAAATTATTGCGCGGTTCGTTGAAAAATGATCCGGCCCTAAAAAGGTCACGAAGAGCCGAACGGAGACAGGGTTGCAGAACCCTTGAGAGCAAGCCGAAGTAAATTCTTAATTTCCAGCTTCTATTTTTATCTTTTACCTTCCTCATTTTTATCTGACAGCGATTGAAACATTTTACATGGAGTCTAGAGAGCAATACAAATTTGTTTATTCGATTGTGAGGCAAGAGGCTAATCCAGTATTTCTTAGGGTATTTTCCTGGAATCAGATTTCATTGGAAACTGCAAGAAAGATCAGAACTATTGTAAAGAAGAAGATAATGTATTTTCATCGTTGCGACGAGCACACGGAAGCAAATTATTGCGCGGTTCGTTGAAAAATGATCCGGCCCTAAAAAGGTCACGAAGAGCCGAACGGAGACAGGGTTGCAGAACCCTTGAGAGCAAGCCGAAGTAAATTCTTAATTTCCAGCTTCTATTTTTATCTTTTACCTTCCTCATTTTTATCTGACAGCGATTGAAACATTTTACATGGAGTCTAGAGAGCAATACAAATTTGTTTATTCGATTGTGAGGCAAGAGGCTAATCCAGTATTTCTTAGGGTATTTTCCTGGAATCAGATTTCATTGGAAACTGCAAGAAAGATCAGAACTATTGTAAAGAAGAAGATAATGTATTTTCATCGTTGCGACGAGCACACGGAAGCAAATTGTTGCGCGGTTGGTTGAAAAATGATCCGGCCCTAAAAAGGTCACGAACGGGGACAGGGTTGCAGAACCCTTGAGAGCGAGCCGGAGTAAATTCTTAATTTTCTGCTTCTATTTTTCCAGCGGGGCGGTAAGAAGCGTCCCGACGTTTCTCCATTGTGCAACCGAGCGACTATTATTTCTCGTTCACATTGCAGCACCGGCAGCAGCCGGTCGGGGGTGGGAGGGGAGGGAGGGGAGGGAGGGGAGGGAGGAGGAGGAACATGTTAGTCCTCGCGTTCAAAACCCCCGGCTGAAAGAAGAACGAGACCCGCAGACCTCCCGGCAGATAAACTTCGCCGGCAACAATACCGACATCCCCGCGGCCGCAAATGGCCGCGGTACATCGTCCCATGGTATTCCCATTGGATGGCCTGTTTCGATGCTCTTCGGTGCTTCGGCCCCGACAAACTGCCTGCCGGCAATTAAAACATTCCTGCTTAACCGTCCGGGACAAGATGGCGGCGTGGCCTGGCCACGGGGGCCTTCTGGGAGCGATCAAAAGAAGCGCGTCTCCTCTCTCTAACCGCGGATCTTCGGGAAGACAACAGGAGCAGAACGACGAATAAAAATTCGCGAGAGAGAGAGAGAGAGAGAGAGAGAGAGAGAGAGGCCGACGGGCACGCCGAACCACCATCGCTATAATGGGCGAGAATATCGCGCGGCGGGCGTGATGTATGGCGCAATTGCGAGTTTCGGGGGGGGGGGGGGGGATGTTCGGTGGATGTCGGGGAAGGAAGGTAGCGATCGAGCAGGAGAAAAGGAGCAAGACGTAAATATGGTGGACCGGTCGAATCTCCACGACCCTCCCCGAATTCGCCAAATAATTGATGCATGTTCGTGCCTCCGCGGGTATTCGACGGGTAATGATGGGGGTTTTCGTCCCCCAACCCCCTCCCCAAACCCCCGACGTTGCCGCTCGGATGCACCGGAGTGGCCCCCCCCCCCTTGCATCACGCGCGCTTCCAGCACCGTGTTAAATTGGATCGTCCTGAAAAATGAACGGTCCGCGAAACGCCCGGCGATTGTGTCTCGGATGTCGGCGTTTAGGTGCCTCTATATTATCACGGCAAGAAGAAATCGACTACCCCCGAAAAGATGCGGCTCGGCCGAGCGCGATGGAAAACGTTGCGCAAACGAGACGCACGTGATCGTTCGTTAACCCTTCAGGGACGACGCGCGTGTCGCCGCCATAGTGCTCCGAAAAATTTAGTGACGTTTGAACATAATTTCTGAACCGTAAGACGCGAAAGGGCTCTATAATATATTATCATTGTGTTACAAATGAGTGAGAAAAAAATCTAAAGATTATTTTAGTAATATTTACTTTGTATTTGTTCTTACATACTTTAGGTCGCGTAATTATTCATTCTTTAGCTTCTTGATCTAAATTTCTAATTTTCTTTGCACGCGATTTTATCCGTATATTAGATTTATAAGGATAGGACGTTGGGGGTAGTCAAAGTAATATCGTAGTAATATTGATTAAAATGCACTAATTTTTTCATCTGCGAGATCCGTGGATATTTAAGAAATAATGTTCGTTGATTAGATATCGATACGAGAAAGTTCATTTTTCGGCTAAATGTTACTTAAACGTTTGTACCTCATTGCAACATTGACCGATTTTTATGAGATCTTCAGTATGCATACAAATTATCGAAATCTACAAAACGCATTTTCTAAGTTATCGTTATAGGCTCAGATAAAAATAGATCATAATTTTTTCATTTCTTTATCATTCCAACCAATTGGAATCTAAAAAAGGTTTGTTTAGTCATTCTCTAGCTAGTTGATCTAACGTTTAAAAAAGATTCAACTTATTTGGACGAATTTCAAAAAAGTTCTTCCGCTCGGAAAGGTGTCAACCGAGTGTATACACCTAGCGTTGTGCTAAGCAGGAGAATAAATGCATCTTTTGTTCTAAAATTTGCATTTTAAAGTGAATAAAACGCGGTAAAGAGTCGCGTAAAAGAAGTGCCGTGTTAAAGGAGTCTCAAATTCTTTTTTTCTTTGTTCCTCGGTGACCTTCCCCGATCGGAACATGTGTGGAGAACGTGTATAGCGGCCCGAGGAGGATAAATAGTGGCAGAAGGAGGAGATCAGAGGCGAGAGATTCGTTCCGGTGAAGAAAAATACGAGCTGGTTCGAAACGAGCAACGTCATAAGTGATTCACTATGCAGTGGGTCGCGTAGGGATCCGTTTCGGAGCCGAACAACGCTGCTCCCGGGAGTAAATTTAACGAGTAGCGTAGGTAGCGTTGTTCCCGAATGAAATTCGAGCGTGCCTCGGGGTCGCAGTATTTCCTGAGTTTCATTAGACACCCGGTGTCGTCTCCGGAATTCAGTTGCGGGTTGTCGCGGGCGTACAACTCGAGACTTTTACCTTCCGTTCGGCTCGCAATTACACCGGAAGCGTATTATCGCGGTCACTTTTATGGCCGGGGCGATCTTAATCTTCCACGAAACCGGCGGAACGGAATATTCCAACGAGGCTGTAACATAATTTCGAACGCAGAGGGCCACTGGACCCGTGTAATTACTTTTTACCGGGGCGACAATGATCTCTCGAAAAACAATTCGTTGGACCCCTCACGTTTATTCGCTTTTCAAGGGTACATTTGCGCCGTTTACAAATTTTTAAGATTTAAGCGGAAAACTCTATTTATGAAACTATTAGATCAACAAGAAAACAGCTCTCATTGGAGGGAAAAATAAATTTCCACTTCACTTTTTGGCTTCTCCGAATCGGCGCAGAATCTCTGGTTAACGTTCTCCCACGAGGGTAAATATTTCGAAACATGTCCCACCAAAAACTAGAATTTTGTTTGACACTTTCACTGCCAAACTAGATACCTCAAAAATTCCATAAGATCAAAACCGTGAAGATCAAAGTTATTTAATGAAATAAAAATTGAAAAACATTAAATGCATGACATGGAGTAGTCCTCCAGCTTTCTTGCATTCTACAGATCCTAATTAAATCTGCTACAATGAATATATTAACGCAAAAATTCATTTTAATACCAGGACAAATAATTCCGTCACCCACATGTGGATGACATTAAAATTGTTTAATGTGTTCAATTTATGGGTGAATTTCTGACTCCATTTACAACAGCCTGTGCGAATTAAGACTTCTGTACCAATAGTTACATACTTTACCGTTTCATACTGCACTCGTCAACAATGTAAGTCTGTACAAATTATGATTGTGGTATTTCTGAGCTGTTCTAAACAGGCTTGTAGAGTTACACGCGGGAATATAATTTAATTACGAGGTTGGAGGTGTAACGTGCCAGTTTCCAGTTACAAAGGGTTAATTCCTGGAGTTTTTGTGACGCCTAGAGGCATTCCCTCGGGAGAACGGTGTTCTAAAAGTCAACGGAGGCTGAGAAAAAATCCGGCGTGGAATTCCAAGGATCCCGGTCCGCGGCAGAAAGATCTCATTTTCACGGCTCGACGACAAGCTTCCCGTGAAATTCAATGAACCCGAGGGTGCTTCACTCTCGCGCAAGAATGCGTCGGGTTAATGCGAAAGCAAACGAGAGAGGCTTTAGCGCGTCGTGTGTCACGGCGGTGACGTCACGCTGGCATGAATGACACCAGTGTTTCCCTCCTCTGCATAATACGGAGTCTGTTTACACGAAATATTTCCATTACTTCGAACGTTGCACCGGGAACGGCTGTCGCGGAAGTTTTCACCTTGCGGGGTTCCGCTGGAACCGTCATCGACGTTCATGAAGTTTCGTTCCGCGACGATAGTTCGCGAACCTCCCCCCGTTGTAAAATATATTGCGCTATACACGCGAACATTAGAATACCAGACGCGAAATCGAGGCTGAGAGTCGAGACGGAAAGCTGTTCGTAAATAAAGTACACTCCGCGACAAAAAGACAGCACATTATAGACATAAATGATATTTAGCTCTTCAAGTACTACATTACGTTGTTTGAACAACCAATTACTACAATATGTTTTAACGCATTTGAGGAAACAATTTTATTGCAGAATGTGCACAAATTTCTTAAAATAGCTAAAATATAAGAATATGTATAAAAAAATAATGTTTTAATATCGTATCTCCGGCTTTTGTTTGTATAACTGCCGCTAAACGTTTTGGCATAGATTTATATAATTTTTTAACAAGTTTCATGTTTAACGCTGCCCAGTTTCGTTCGATGCAGATTATAGATATATATTAATCTGGCTAAACGGGTTCAGCAATTTTCTATAATATTTCAATCTGGAGACCTTGCTAGTCATTCCAAAATTTTAATATTTTCCCGTGTAAAATATTCGTTTGCAATCGTGGCTGTATGAACACTTGCATAGCCTTTTCATTTCACCGTTCGAATCGTTAGGTGAACGTTATTATTAAACCCCATGCGGTTGTGCAAGTTTGCATTTTTATACAGAGTTTAAGTTTAGAATTCTTTGCTGATGACTTAATTGTAGACTCCGAATTTCCCGTCATCCAAAAATTGTCTGTCACCTTATAGGAGCAAACTTGTTCTGTACTGAGAAGAAAAATTTTTGATGCTTTCACAGACGACTGAAGTTGTAGAATTTTCAAAATTGTGTCTATATTGTTCATACCTGTCCTAGGAAAAATTGGTTGTGGTCTGCAAAAGTATTGAGCTTTAAAATGAGTCGAAATTGACTACTGAACTATTTTTTAAAATAGGATCTTCGTTCTTTTAAATTGTCAAGATTTCGAGAAACTGGAAGTACACAATGTTAGTTTAGTAGTCAATAGTGATCCCGGTTTTCCTTTGTCCCGACAAAATGTGTAACTCTGTTATTTCGTTAAGAAATTTTATCGTTATTGCCCGTAGCCTAATAGGTTTTGCTCATTCGCGCGGAAGTTATTTACGACCCGACCCAATCAGTTTTTCTTCGAATCATAAACTATTTAACACCTTCGGCTGTGCACACTTCGCATGCTCTTACTCCGAACGTATCGCATAAAAATTCTTATTGAATCTCCATCATCGCGATAACTACACGCGCACATTGTAGCGATTAATAAAGCTTTATGTATTTACAGCTCTCGCGAATCTATAAAACAGGAGAAAATATTTACATTATCAAACGGCGTTTTTTAGTTCACCATCGCCGTAAGAAGTCTTTCAGACGTCGAACAACATTTTTTCCTGTAACAACTTTTACAAAATAACGGATTTGCATAAAAATTTGGCGTTTCATCGCAATGCATCGGATCGATTCGTTCACGCTGTAGAACCATAAAACTAATAGCCATCAGCAATGTCGGAAGATAATCTCTATTGCAGATATTTAATCGTTTATGGTTTATTTAAGTGAAACGGTAAACTTTCACAGATTCATAAAATCACCAGTCACTTGAGAGGGTACACCACCTTGACTGTCTATAAATGTGCTGCGTCTTCGGGAATTTTTTTCGGGGACAATTAATAAGTGAAAAATTCCAGTTTTTACAGTGACACTACCATAACTCTTAACTGTAATCTCCAGTTTTTTCCACGGAAAAATATTAAAGAATGACAGAGTAATTATCATTTATTGATGCATCGTTCAATTACCGATTAACGAAATGAAAATTTCGGGCGTTTGGTTTGGATCAACTTTAATCATTTACGACTCAACAAACATTTCAGAAAAATTTCTGCGCTACATTTTAGGGTACTGTGTGGTAAATATTCGTTTAAAATTTGAAGGAAATCGGTCGCACGGTTCCAGAGATTTTGCGCGGACCAGGTGAGGAAATATCGTTTCAGGAAATACCGAAGGAAGTTTCAACTGGCCTGAACCGTCATTAACGAAACGTTAAACATTTTTCGCAGGATTGTCGCGGATCTCCAACGGCGAGCGATCATCGAGTGTCAGCGGGCTCGGTGATTTCAACGCCTCGCGAATTGCAGAGACGATGACGCGGCGCGGGACCGTTTAAAATCCCGCTGGCACTAAATGGACGTCCGTTAAGTAAATGCACGCGGCCGGTTGAATAAATTTCAAGGTCACCGAAACCATAACGGATATATAGGTGAAACTAAAGCGGATTATTATGCAAACGGTGGCGATGCGAGCGCGCGGGCTCGGGCCTAGGATCCGCTCGACGAGGAAACGTGCTATATGAAATAAATAGCGAACAGGATCGTTTTGTTTGTGCTGATGCATTTCAATCAGCCGCGTTCATGCGATCGTGGGCACGCATAACGGGGGTCCTCCGATGAAAAATGAACGGAAAAACCGTGGCAACGGTAAACGGTCGAGCATTCTTGAACTTGCCGGAAAAATTCAATGCCGACTAATCGTATTTAATAACTGCCTCGTACTACTTCACTACATTCTTTTTTCGCAATGAATTATAACTCGTAACAATGTACTGCACTATTTATTTCCAGCATATATTACCATTTAACGTTCGCTATTGTTGAAAATATAATCAATTTCAGTGCGATATACATTATGCGATTCGGTATATTATTAAATATTAAATGATAGTACGATGGTACAATATTAAATTAGCCTGTAGCTACATTTAAACAGCTACTCAAACATAGCTACGTGAGATTCTCCAGCAAAATGGAAGATCCAACAGTGACAATTTGTTATATAATTATTAACTAATGAAAATTCTAGGTATCCAAGAGTATTTACCACGTATAGTAACTCAAATTCACTATAATGAAACTTAGACAATTGTTTGAGGAACTTCAGAAGACTACATTCTCTTGAACATGTTAACCCTTGGCACTCGAATGGCGACTACAAGGCGTTATTACAAAATGCTGTATCTTATTCAAAATATTTTTAAAATTATTAAATTTGCTTGTGTTCAATACATTACTAAACATTTCAGTATTGCACGAGTAAATCGCACCATTTTCGTACGCATAACATGAACAAAAAAATACATACATGGAAGGGAAATATTCTAGGTCGGAAGAAATGTTTCGTTTTGATAATAGAGTCAAAATATTTTTCACATTACTAAATTTGCTGGTATTTAACCAATCACTAAACATCTCAATATTGTACGAGTAAATTCAATATTGTCGCTAAACCGTAATATAAACAATCGGACGTCTTTCAAGTGCATTCTAGTACCTGTACGAATTTAGAGACACTTCTCATAGTTTTTAATTTTTCTCGATAACTTTAAACTTTGTCAAGTATATCTATATGACAGTATGTATTTAAAAATATATAACAATTACAATTATGTTTCGTTTTATAAACATGCGTGCACTGCAAAAGGTGTACGAATACTTTTTACACTCACTCTAGCGATAAATACGAGATACGATGAACATTGAATGTAACCGGAGGTGCGATGCAACGTTGTGATTGTTTATTGATTGTTTAGAATTGAAAAGGTGGCTCGGAGCTCGAGCCGCAGCTGGCGGATGAGAGTCCAAGTCATTGGGGTCGGTAAACATTGCCCAGCAAAAAGAAAGGAACGAAAGTGGACCGATACGAGAGAGAGAGAGAGAGAAAGAGAAGGCTACACAAGCCGCGGCCAACGATTATGCGTTTCAAGGCCGGCGTGTTGTATAACAACGCGCGTTTCACCCGACGACGATCGCGATATCGACCTCGCATGGAATGCCGGGGCGGCCGCACGTGCGACCAAAAGGAATTCGTTTAATTTCACGGAGGTTACATAGTATTTCACCGTCCTGCAGAATACTTAATCATGCGCGCGAAGATGTTGAATGAATTTTTTACTAATTTAATTGCCCGACCGGGAATAAAATATCACGAACCTGCTTGGTAATTTCTCATTGTCGGAGTAATTGCGAGTTCAACGTGCGAACGTTTTTTGTGTTGTAATCCGTACGAAATTCTTCCAGGTAAAATGAACTTTTTATTAATTAAACCGTAACGATTCATTTTTACCGACTAAGCACAGATAAATTCCTACTATCAGTTGTTCCCTTTTTCTTACGTTTTTTGAACTCTCGTCAACAAATTCTACGCTTTCCTGCAAGTAATTTTATTGTTCACTGTTGACACGTTTTATTCAATTTCCTTCTTGGAACTTTTTAGAAGTTTTCAGGTTTTGGAATGTTTCATTCAATCCACGGTTCGGAAGTTCATTACTTTTTTTTTTTGGCAGGAAGAGATTGAATTTCTGAAATGTGTTTCTTGACATTTGTATTCTTAATTGTTCGTACGAGAAAGTGGGCTAGTTATTGTTCTATAAGGTTCGAGGACGTCAAAATGCCTGGCAGGCGTCATTCCGACCCGATGGTTAATTCATTTTGAACGGTTAATTCATTTTGAACAATCCCGAGTGCTAAAATGAACGTTTCGCATTTCTATTAGAGCCCGTCGGTGTACCCGACTGTACCGTTAGACAATAAAATGTCAATCACAGTGTCGACGATTTATAATTACGATACGGCGACTGAATGCTCGATTGAGAAACAAGTAACACGTCGACGGCTAGCCTACAGCTATACTTGACTTCATCAATCTCTTCATCAACCGAGGAGACACTGTAATTCCAATTTCTATTTTCTTTTACCTGTTTGAAACCCAGAAAAACAAAACCTTTGGCTTAACTTTAGCTCGGGAAACCAGACATTTTTAACTCTTCTCTATGTAATCCTACAAATTTTTGCGAGAAAATCCCGAAAATTCAAATTTAATTACTAGGAGATCAATGGTTCGAGAGTTATACGTGTGTGAAGACGTGCGATTTTTAGTGTCACACTCTTACATAAATTTTTGAGGAATAATAGCTTTTAATGTCGTTTCTTGTGTTTACGGGGCAAGAGTGTAACCAATGTAAATAATGTAAATAATTATTGTAAATAGCGAATAAAACTTTAATCTTGTGTTTAGAGTGAAAGTCACATATTATATATGCAAACATATTATATATATGAAAGATCAAAGTTTCGTGAAATGATTTAAAAATGTTTTTCCATGTCGAGAATCGAACACGCCTGCGCGAAATCGATAATTTATTGGGCAGCCATTCACGGGGCATCATCAGTATAATTTGGACAGGGAGTCATACGGCAGAGCGAAGCAATTAAACTCTGGGATTCCGGTAGTGATTGCGTGATAAAAGAGCCGATGAAAAAAGAAACGCGACGGAACGAAAGACGAACGAATAATGGAGGTCCAAACGAAACCCTGTCGGGGAGAGGTTATCGTCCTCGCGGATCCTTGGACGAGTTTGAGAGCTCCTTCGAGAGCTCGATTACGGTCAACCTATTTCGAGGTCGATGCCTGCTGGACAGTGGATCCGATAAATCTGCTCGAAATTTTTCGAATCGATCGACTTGTCTAGCGAACTGACGGCTGAGGGACGTGTAATTGCAGTCGATCAATCGAAAGCCTTGTTACGTATGGAGACGTCCTCCAGGTTCATTTCGATTAGAAGTTCTAATCTGTTTTCTGAGAACGAAAAGGGTCCCAACAAGTCCGTTTTATTAATGGAAGACACTCTATGCATTCTTTATATGAAAATCTTTAGACACTCCCTTCTAGTTAATTAATATTCTGATAAGAAATAGCCCGGATAGCCTTCGTTAACCCCTTTTAACGAAAATCTAACCGAGGCCTGGTTTTTGTTGGAAGTGACAAAAAATGTGACCCTACGTGACATTAAACCTTAAACAGAGTACCCCTTTCGTTTTCAAGGTATATAAACCCCGTTCGTTTTCATCCCCTTTGGTTCAGTCCGAAGACAATTATTTCATCGACGATCGTTTCGTCGACACCTAACGTCGCCGACAATATTTACTCGCCGACATTTTCAGATCACCGTCAGTTATCACCCCGACAGTTATTTCACCAATAGTCATTTCATCCACAATCATTTCATCGGCTGCACAATCATAAAGCAAGTACCGATTAAATAGAAACTGATGGTTTGTATGTGAACATTGTCGGCAAAACTCGGTATCAAGGAAACCGTTTGTCGGGGGAAAATGTCGGTGAGTTAACCGTTTGCACTCGAAGCCATTTTAACTCGGAAACGAAACATTTCTTCCGACCTAGAATTTTTCCCCTCTATATATATTTTGTCATGCTATGAATACGAAAATAGTGCAATTTACTCGTACAGTACGCGAAACGTTTAGTAATTTATCAAATACAAATAAATGTAATAATGTACAAAATATTTTGAATAATGATACAGGCATTCACTAGTGAATATAGTGATCAACCAAATTAGATTTTTCCGATCCCAAATCTGCCAGAATCACGGGAAAATTCATTTATAAATTGTGGCCGAACTGTTTCGCGTTTCTTTTCTAAATGGTACTCGAAGATGATGCGTAATCTACAACCCTTAATTATTGCCTACTATCCTAATGTAATAGTTGAACGTTCCCACACGATACGATCTTGCCGCTCGGATTGTATCGATTAAATGATATACAAGTTACGAGGCTTACTTAAATTCAAATTAACAAAGATTTCAAAATTGAAAACAAATTGAAACCATATTCCTGGGGTAACAACCCCCTCTCGCCGGCCTCTCGCGTTGCTCGCAGCCCTGGCTTTCAACAGCCTGAACCGGAAGGTGTTCCCAGGTGCGAGCGCATGAATGTAAATCAGTCGTCTCGTGTCTAAGACGCGGCCGGTGACAATCTAATTACCGGACCGGTGGCAACATGCAAATTTAACTCCTTCTAGTATGTTTTTTTTCCCCCATGGAAACGACCACGTTATAACAGTCCCTGCTAAAATCCAGCTAACTGGTCGAACGGAGAAAACGAAGAATTGCCTAGCTGAATTTTGCGTACACCGATTGCAAATAATCCGACGGATTTCTATTGCAAAAAGGAGTACACAAAATCTTATTTCTAGGCGGAATCGCTGTGTCACGAGAAGGTAAGCGCGACCTCGTTCCGATGCAAATGGGCCACAGATTTTATGTATTCCTGGCATACGTTTCCCTCGGTACGGAATCGGACTGCGGCCGCCATATATTTTAATGAAATTGTTACAGTTGAAATTATAAATAGATGCTTATTTTCGGACAGTCGCTCCGCGGATATGTAAAACCGCTTGTAAAGATAGTTCGTTCCCGACGAGCACTTCCATGTTAACTGTTCACGGAATTGTTGACACCTCTGTCAATTATCAAACAAAACAACAATTGTGAAACTGGAGTGAAACAGATAATTATTTTCACTCTTAATGCGTTCAGTTGGAAATAATGTAATAGCATCTTTAAATTCTTCTAATAATTTTACTGTTTCAAATTACATCTTCTCTCTATCACTCTCTATCTTACATCTTCTTTCTATAACAAAATTTAATATTTATATACTTTTGAATTTTTTCTGTCTAGTTTCAGGGTAAAGCGAATTCTCGATATATGTCAACAACACGGGTCGTACCGGTGTCATGTACTTATCGTCTAAGTGACATACTCGAGCCGTGTTATGTTTACGCTCCTCGGCGTCCAAGGTCTCTCTAGCCTCGTGGCCCGTAGTGGTGGTAACTTCGCGACGTTTATCACCCAGGCCTTGGCGACATATACAGAGCAATCACCGAAATACCTTACGTCTTTACTTTACAATTGACACAGGACTATTTTCTGCTTAGTGAGTTTACGAGGGAACACAAAGGTACCTCGAAGGTACAAATTGTGTTTGTGGTTAACCCTAGCCCTAAATTAAATTGGAGAAATCCTTGTGTGAATCACAGGACTAGTTTCTGCTAATTATGTGCATTCGTTATCAGTGCCACAGCTCTACGAGTATTTACAGTTTCTTGTTGCAGTATCTTTTGGCCAAGCATTATCGGAAATAGTAAGTAGATAATGCGAGAAGTCGTTTTTCGTTTCTCTTTGCAGAATAATGGACTAATTGGAGTCGAACGCTCCTTGCTGGTATCCTCGCGATTTTACGCACAAGCAAACAGGATTCACGGAGTTTCGATTCCCCGGCGACATGGGAGCCGACCATAACGGGACGACGAAATTTACGCGACGGTGAAGTTCCCGCGGAATTATACTCTCGGCAGGGGTTTTACGCGAAGGCGTCGCTGCGGTGCCGTTAGAAACATTTTCGGAGAGTTACCGTTCCCGAGAGAAAAGGAATTCCCCGGAACGATTGTTCGATCGTGAATGGATCGTCTTGTTCGGGCGCGTCCGTTCACTTAGCGAACATGACCACGAAGAACTCTGTTCGCAAGCATGTTCCCATTGTCGACCGGTCGCTTTGTTACAAAATTTCGAGTGAACCCTGAGCCCGTTACTCTCATTCGGTCGCTGAATTTTCAAGCTGCACAATTTTTGCCAAACAAACGCGCCTGCGCATCGTTTTATTAGTTGCTTTATCGGTTCCATTATATTGACTTTTTAATCCGTGGAAACGAAGAAGAGATTCAAGGTTCTTCTCCACACTAAATGTCCCGGAGCATAAAAATGATCTCGTTGCAGAAAAAATTAAGTCGAAACACCATTTTGGAAACGAAATGTGAAATGACAAGTTAATCTTTTTGCTGTCGTGCACAATAAGCAAATAAATATTAAATTAAAACATGATTCCACCAAATTGAAACTAAACTAAACTAAACTGATATTTAACTAAATATTAAATTAATTTTTTTTTAATTATTTAAGCATTAAATTTCTATTTTCCAAACTGGAAGCTTTGTTACCTACATTTCAAGGACATAGTCATCAATAGACTGCAGATTTAGTGCATCTGTGGCAACCACGAGATTATAACAAAAGTGAAATATCAAACAGTAAAAGCATCAGAAGAGTCTAAAGTTATTCGAACCTATTATACAGTCTAAAATTATTTCGAACCTATTATATTACACCGTGGTTGTTTAATGAAGGTCATTAAATTTGTATTTTCCAAACTGGAAGCTTTGTTACCTACATTTCAAGGACATAGTCATCAATAGACTGCGGGTTTAGTGCATCTATGGCAACCACGAGATTATGACAAAAGTGAAATATCAAACAGTGAAAGCATCAGAAGAGTCTAAAGCTATTCGAACCTATTATAGAGTCTAAAATGATTTCGAACCTATTATATTGCACCGTGGTTGTTTAATGAAGGTCTGCGCGGAAGGATGAAGTAACGAAAAAATTTGTAATTATAATGTTCAGTCTTTTTTTGGTCGGTTTGTGTCGTGCGATCTTCAGGGCTTGGAGGAAGAAAGAACCACATCCAATTAGCATAATCTCCGTGAACTTGACACGCGGTTCCACAGTAAAAAAGGATGCAAATGCCCGTGGGATCGAAGGTGCACGCGTCACCTTCCGGCAGAGGCCGAAACGCGGCTTCCGGAAGTTACTTGTACCGTTAGATTGGTGGTACCATTAATTAAGTCTCCCAATTACGGCAGATTCGTTCGAAGATAGAACGTCGGCCACCGGATGCTGCTGGTAAAATGCCTGGCGTCGTCGTTTCGTTTCGAGCCGACTCTTCTCGAGGACTTAATGTCATCGGGAAGCTAACAGAATCACTTTTCACTTAACCATTCGTTTTCATTAAAACCATCGAAACATACACCGAGTCCAAAAAGTGTGATGTCTTCAAAAATTTTTAGTTCATGTAAATTAATGGAAATTACCTCAGGAAACCAGAAATTTCCAACTTTTTATTCACGTAATCCTGTAGATTTTGGCGAAAAAATGACGAAGATCCATGTTCGAGTCCCAGGCACTAGTTTTCTACGGTTATCCGTGTGTAAAAATTTGCGATTTCTAGCGAAACGGGCCAAAATCTACAGGACTACATAAAAAAAAGTTTAAAACTTCTGGTTTCCCCAGGTGAAGTTTAACCCTTCATTCTATTCTCTTATCCAGTCGGCGATTTCTATCCGATCAGCGTCGAACGAACTTTTTCTGCTCTAAAATTAACGTTAGACGATTTCCGGTGCAATTTGTCAGGAGAAAATTTGGAAAAACTCATTAAATGTTGATTGCAGCAATTAATTTTTTGAATAAAAGATTGATCAAATAATTGATTGTCTGCCATTTGGAAGTTGCGCTATTTAATGAGCCGAGTGCACTCACTCTAGACAAATCTTCAAACTGATTTTTCTCGAAAACAAAGCCTTCTATCAAAAAATTTTATTCCACATTTTCGACTCAGTTTTTCATGTAGATTCACCCGGTGCTCCGTTATACCACCAGTTTTATACGGGACACCCTGTATAAAGGGAAACATTCTAGGTCGGAAGAAATGTTTCGTTTTGGGGTTGAAACAGGTTCGAGAGTGCGAAGGGTTAAATTACCCATCTGAGGGGTTGAAGAGACAGCTCTGTGTACGAACGCCTCCTCGAACCTGCGCGAGATTCGTCGGGGACGAAGACGGGGGTGAGTTCTGGCGTTAAGGGCGTGCTAAACGGGACCGTGGGGATGGGTCGAATGTTTTCCCGTTGGATTTATCATCGGAACCGGTCGACGATTCTTCGGGTCTGGTCGTTTTGTCGTTCATGCAATATTGATGAGCCGGCCGTCGGACTACGGTGCCGAGGACCGGGTTGAGTAATACCGTGATTTCGAGCATCCCTTAACGCCGCTACAATATCGTTCGTTTAATGACTAATATAAATGCAAATGATCGGGAGGGGGAGGGCCGGATCAAGTTCTGGAGGCGCGCGAGGGATACTTGAAGCCACCGGGTAAGTAGCTCTCGCTCTCTTCTGCCGGATAACGGGGGATGCGTTTGAATATTCACGTATTTGAATAATCAATAATACGCGTCTCCTCTCCTCTGAGCTTCGCTCGGCTCCGCTCGGCTCCGCTCAGCTTTTCTCTGCTCGTGATCGCGCGCGGATACACGCTCTCTCTCTCTGTCTTTCTCGCGACAGATTAATCTAAATGTAAATGATCGGTAATGTCCGCGTAAAATTTCAAATTACACGTCTCTCGTATTCGGTGTACGTGGGCTAAACCGGCCGTGGGACCTTTGCGTCGTTCCCGTACACACGTGCTTTGAATTATCGTCATCTCGAGCACGTGCTTGAAATTGGATCGCTCCGCTTCGAAATTGCCCGCGGCCGAGCCGCGCCGAGATATTGCGCCTTCCGGCGGGGCGGTCTACGCGCGCGAAAAGTAACCGAATCTCCTACCGGAAACGTCGCGCGCGTTCACTCGCCCGGAATATTCCTGCGGTCCGCAAACATCGAGCCCTCTCGGGCTCGGAAAGTTTTCATTTATTTAGAGCATGGCGGCGCGACGCGAATCCTGATAGTTCCAGGTCCCGACACCTGTTTCGTACGGGAAATCATCTTGCTCGTTGTTGGACCGAAGATGGAAGTTTTCCGCAAGATGTCGCGGACATATTAGGTAGCATACGAAATGTCCGATTTTAGGATGCAAACGTTTTGCAAGCGAGAAACTTCGCTCGAGAAATTCTAGTACCATTCTATTCTAAGGATAGAAATTTAATTAGACATTTAAATTGTTCTAGAAATTCTATTCTACGGGTTTACTGTGTATCGCTTTTTTCGATGCAATCCTAATTCTGTTTATATTTCGTCAACGCTTCGATTTTCCGTTTTAATTTTCAAGAAACAATCTTAGCGGACTGCAATTGATTTGCAGTTTTATCGTGACAGTGTTTTTCAACTGTGACCGACAAGATCAAACATTTTTTTACAGTCTGAATTTTATTTCCTGTTATCGAATTATGTCGTACTGCAAAATTGCGCGATGAGTTGGATTACCCTATTTCTTTCTTTTTTGAAAGGAAAAATTAGAGGGTGGAATCGAAAAATAGTTTAGAATTTATGAGAAAAGTTGCAGAAGACGTGAGAATAATTTTTATTATTTATTTTTAGGAATCGATGACGTCAAACTTTTTTCTCTCCGTTGCACGGCACAACTGCAAACAAATTCGTTGCAAAGAAACGTCTGTCCATTGAACGGCGAGGACATTGTGCAAAAAAAAAATGAAACGACAGAGTTCCCGCGTAATGGCTGCGGCAATTATCGTAAATTATATCTACAGAAGATCCTTTTAATCTTCTCTACGATCGTTTTGTGTTCGTTGACGCATAGTATCGTAAAGCTACGCGTAAGAGCATTCCATGTAAACATTATTACTTACAGGGGCCATGAATAAATAATTCGACAACATTGAAGACAGGTTTTATTATCTTTCTTCGACAATAAAACCAATGCTCGTATGACATTCGTTTACAAACTAAGATCGATAAAAGATTGAGATTTGCACGGTGGTTTCGATGACTTCGAAATTGTAAAAAAAAAAGATTGAAACAATCCAAGAATCATGAGTGCTTTGTCAATAATAGTTATGTCCTCGACAATAAAACCAATGTTCGTATGACATTCGTTTACGAACTAAGATCGATGAAAGATCGAGATTTGCACGGTGGTTTCGAGGACTTCGAAATTGTAAAAAAACCAAATTGAAACAATCAAAGATTCATATGAGTGCTTCGACAATTAGCTCCAGGTTATGAGATTTGCTTTAAGAATGATAAAACGTGAACCATAAAAACAATTTAGTGTATACGGGATATCGTCTACCTCGTCGTACGTGAATTATGGTTGACGCAGAATATCCACGCTGACACAATTATAATGATCTCCATACAGGGCAGAAACTTCGAAGAACTTAGGAGAACTGGTGAAAAATAAAAGCAAAGAATTCAGAGTGTCTTATGTGCTCGCAGTAGAGAATGCGAAGCGCTGCGATCAAATAGAACCCCTATTATTCTCCCTCCGAACAGAGGGTGCAGTGATTCGTGTCGTTCCGGCCATAAACCATCCTGTCAGGAACGGCATGAATCATTTAAGCTGCGTACACAACTGGAGTTTAATTAATTCAATCGTTCTCTTTCGCTTTCGGTGCGTAATTGTTACTCGGATGCTTCGAATTTCTCACATTTTGTACCACCTTTTATTGTACTACGGGGATCTACGAAAAACTGTTTAAAGAGACGTCGATATATATTTTATGTGGCAGTAAACTTACTGTAAATGTATAAAGAATTACTCGAAAAAACTGTATATGTACTGGCACAAAAGATATATATGCACAGTATGTTTTAAACAATTTTTTGGTCGCGTTGTACGGGGACCTACGAAAAACTGTTTAAAAAGACGTCGATATATATTTTAGGTGGCAGTAAACCTACTGTAAATGTATAAAGAATTGCTCGAAAAAACTGTATATGTACTAGCACAAAAGATATATATGCACAGTCTTTTTTAAACAATTTTTTGGTCGCGTGGTACGGGGACCTACGATGTTGCCCTGATGTCAACGTGTTGACATTTATCTTCAAAATAGTTGATGTAAATCTTAGCAAAATCGAAGGTGTATCGTATAAGTGTCTCGCTCGAGAACAACTCAGTTGTTCGGGCAAACAATTCGTGAGAGCAGTTAGGAAGTAAATGTGCAGTAGAATCCCGTGTGACGCGATTAAAAAACTGTTTAGAAACACTGTCAATATGTATCTTATCTGGTGGTAAACGTATAAATAATTTTTTGAAGAGACTCTATACTTACAAAGATATATAAATGTACAGTCTCCTTTGAACAATATTTTGGGTGCCTCATGCGAGAGCCTGCTGTACAGTTCTGATCTGAACGTGTCGATATTTCTCTTCAAAATGGTTTATGTAAATCTTAGCAAAATCGAAGGTGTAACGTATAAGTGTCTCGCCGGAGAACCGCGCGATCGTTCGGGCAAACAATTCGTGAGAGCAGTCAGGAAGTAAATGTGCAGTAGAATCCCGTGTGACGCGATTAAAAAACTGTTTAGAAACACTGTCAATATGTATCTTATCTGGTGGTAAACGTATAAATAATTTTTTGAAGAGACTCTATACTTACAAAGATGTATAAATGTACAGTCTCCTTTGAACAATATTTTGGGTGCCTCATGCGAGAGCCTGCTGTACAGTTCTGATCTGAACGTGTCGATATTTCTCTTCAAAATAGTTTATGCAATTCTTAGCAAAATCGAAGGTGTAACGTATAAGTGTCTCGCCGGAGAACCGCGCGATCGTTCGGGCGAACGATTCGTGGGACCTGTCCACTGATAGCTCGATCCCAGGGTAGGGTTCCCGAGGATTTCGGCGGGCGGAACTTCTCCCACGGTGGGGCCGTAAACTCCCCAGGTTAAGGCACCCTGGGTGCAGGGTAGAAGGGGGCCCCCGGGGCCACGGGAGGTCAAGTACACCGGGCTCGGTCGGGCTGCAATTTCGGTAATTTCGCGGGCGAATCTTCGGTTATCGAACCCTCGGAGAGGGCGGCCCACGCGATGCCTACGCGTTTAGGTGGACCCCGGCCCTTCGCCCTGCACCCCCGCGATCTTTCAGATTGACGGAGCAGCGGGGGGGAGTCGAACACAAGCTAACAGAAGAAGAGAGAGAGAGGGAGAGAGAGTGAGAGAGATCGTTCTCGATACACGTGCTTTAACCACCCAGGTTTCGCAGGCCGTGGGTCATCTTGAAGTTCGACGGGAGGTCGACGATGTAGAGAAAAGGGCCGAGGATGCGTCGCGGAATTTATGGCGAGAGCCCCATAGCTCGCTGACCGATACACCATGGAACACCTCCGATTCTAAAATGGACGCGCTCCTACAGTTTTCCAATAGATTTATTTCACGTTCCACTGGGCGTTCTATAGTTGTACACCAAATTGAAATATTCTCCCGTGTTTTTACGACCGTGAGGCAACAATTTTCACGTTTACGGAACACTATACACCTAGGTGAAACGGGTGTAGTGACTTCAAAATGCTAGGGTCGTGTCGTTGGGTTTATATGTCATCTAGTGAACTGTATTAACACTAGGTTTACGGGACCCGTCGAAATGACGGGTTCTAATATCTTTAATTTACGATTATTGAGATCGCAGACATACTGTATATCTTTGAAAAGCTGAATTTTTATTTTTCCATCATTTTTACACGATTTTTCCATAATTTTGCTTGAAGGTTACTTTTCTTATACAATATTCTCGAACGCAGGACAAAAAGATTAACTCGAGATTTACGGGTCCCGTCAAAATGACGGATTCTAATATTTTCAAACATGGATCCATGAGGAATTATTTAACAAATTGATTTCTCTAGGTATATATTATTTAAAAAATGGCTACAGATTTGGATAGATATATTCATGTTATTTTTATAAAGTAATGTAAAATAGTAATTTTTAGTGCTCCGCAAACCTAGTGTTAACCCTTAGCACTCGAATATTGAGATTGCAAACATGGATCCATGAGGAATTATTTAACAAATAATGATTTCTCTGGGTATATATTGTTAAATAGATGGCTACAAATTTTGACAGATACATTCATGTTGTTTTTATCAAGTAATGTAATGTAGTCATTTTAATAAACCACTAAACACTTCACTATTGTCCGAGTAAATTGCACCATTTTCATAACGACAACATGAAAGAAGAATATATATAGAAAGGAAATATTCTAGGTTGGAATAAATGTTTCGTTTAGGAGTTAAAACAGCTTCGAGTGCAAAGGGTAAACCTCTTCCCTAAAAATGCTTCGATATAAGCCAGAACAAGTTCGATTTGCCAACTAGGAAATTCCTCGCGACAAGCACGGAGCAGAAAGATTGTTAATGTAAGATTATTAATGTTTCTTGCCAAATCCTGAGTCTGGTGTGTTCGAGCACCGAGGACAACATTCCAGCAGCGAGGAGGATTCAGTAGAGCAACGATAACATCCCGAAACGTATGCGCCACCGTGCACGAAAGAAACTTAATGACTATCGTTAAATGTAATGATCCCTGCCGTCCCGCTGTGACCAGGTAAATAGTTGGTCGACCGGCGAACCAGGACATTGGAGGAGGGGATTCGCATAACAGGGGCGGGAGGGGGGAAGGGGAACATCCCATATCGCGAGCGCAGATCCAGGGTGAGGTTTATGAAGTTCATTCGAGACGATATTTTCGCGGAACAAGATTCGCAAATGCTACAAATTGAACGCTCCCCGAATAATTCGTTTCAATTACTTTATTCGCGTCGCGCCGACCCTTATACGGGCCAGCTGAACGGACGAAATTTATTTTACTAACGGGGAGAACAAATGGAACCTGTCGATATGTTTATATTCGATTACACGGTGTAATTTTGTTAGGTCCGGCGATCTGCGACCTGTCCGACCAATTAACGATCGTTTTAATACAGTTTAATGAATTTTTTTAGGGTTTACATGTTGCTGCAATGTGCAAGGTATCGTTCTATCAAGCGGCGAGTGTAAAGTTTATTTAACGCTAGATTTACGGACCACTAAAACTGGCCAGTTTGGATCATTTTATAAAAACACCAAGAACATATTCAGCCAGATTTTCAGCAGGCTTTTACCACAATCTATGTTCCAAGGAATAAATGTGTCGAATAAATTTCCTATAAATGCATTTTTACAATCGCAATAATTGTGAATTAACGAACATAAAACCCGTCATTTTGACAGGTCCCGTAGTGTTAACGAGAGAGCGAACGAACAGGAAAAATAAATTGCTTCTTAATGCTGGAGATCCTGTTCTACAAGATGCAAAACTGTTTAGATTTGCATGTTACATTTACTTTGGCGAGTAAGTTTACATTTATTTGAAATCTTCTAGGTTGAACGATATAATGAGACTAATGAATGTTCTCTGGTTCGCGGTCTTGGCAAATAGTTTCATAAAAATTCGTGTTAATCTATGGACTATGAAATTTCGCAATTACACTCGACAAGGGTACCGAGCTATTAAATTACGCTCGTTGAAAGGGATCAGCGGACGAGAAGAAAGTTCAGACCGGTCCGAAATACTTGATGACGGTCCTCCACCCCCACCCCTCCTGTCCTTCGTTAATAGATTTCGTTAACAGTCGAACCATTAAACGATAATGGCCGGGGCAGTTCTGCTGAGAAAGGAATAATATACTGTTCCCGTTACCAACCGAATCGGAAGAAAGGGAAGACCGCCGGCCACGAGCAAAAACCGAGATTAGGTTGAAAACGAGTCAGAAAATCCGGCAGTTTCATTGCTGGAAGATATTTATTGGCCGGGGGTGCTTCCTCCGCAGAATTTCTGCGAAAGTCCGACGGTTCACGCGATTTCTACAAACTTTCGTTCACCTTAAAGCGGACGGACCGCCATTTTGTAACGTTCTCTCTACCGGAGTTCACTCCTTCTCCTCCCGAAACAGTTTTTCTAACAGTTATCGAGGAGGATCCAATTTTTCAGACCCTAGTTACCGTTGTTTGCAATCAAAAAGTATGAAAATCGATACTTTTTCAACATTTTATAGGTTATCTTAAAGGTTTTACTAACCAGTCAGCTGTTGCGACCTCTTTGAAAAATGTGTACCTTAGTTGCGTCTCAAAAATTAACTGCTGTTCGAATTATAGCTGTTTTGACGAGTATACTGGTCATGACACGAAATATTGTCATTTCTTCGTGACGAGTATACTCGTCAAACACAGTTAACTGGTTAACACTAGGTTTACGGAGCACTAAAAATTACTATTTTACATGTTCTTATAAGAATAACATGAATGTATGTATCAAAATTTATAGCCATTTCTTAAATAATACATACCCAGAGAAATCGATTTGTTAAATAACTCCTATGCATCTTTGCAATCTAAATATTCGTGATATTCGATAAAACTAAATTTTTCTTCCGTCTTACAATCTTTTCATTTTATTACATATAACTCTACATATAATATTTAAATGTTTAGTAACCTGTTAAATACAAATTTTGTAATGTAACAAATATTTTGTAATATTTCTTGTGATTTCTTCGAAATAATGCCACAGTAATTTCTAGCGTTGTCTAGCAAATCTAGCTTTAATTCACGGGAATTTAATTTAATTTTGATGTAATTTACCTTATCGTGGAAAATTTCTGGTTACGGTCCGTGATTTTGATACATTTTCACAAGGATCGCTCTACTTCGAGGTGAGACGATCTCGGAAAAATCCTAGGTAACATCCTAATTAAGGGAGCAGAACTCGACAGTTCATGAATAAGACAGCGGCACTTAGAGGCCGAACACGTAACATAAATTACAGCATCGTGTAATCTTATTGGATACGACGTTCGTACACGCACTTCCGGCCGGTCGCGAGCCAGAAAAAAGAGGATTCGCCTCGAATTAGAGGGAGCAGCGATGTTCATCAACCGCTTAATTAACATATCCTATTTCGCGGCGACAGGCATCGGAAATGTTGCGATAGGTCAAACATCCTGCTGGTGTTGTTAACGACGCTGAAGAAGAAGAATGCTGAAAACGTTGCTGTCCTCGCGGACAAACCCGCGGGACAATTTGTTGTTACCGGGACCGTTTTTCTCGACGGGATTTAAATGCAAAGTTGCAAAATTCAACGATCTACACGGACGGCTCTAAAACATTTATTTCCGAAAATTACGTATTCACAAAAAGACTTAAATTCTCTTCTGAACGATCCAGTTTTTCCATCGAAAGTGACCTCGTGACAAATTTAAACGAGAACAATATTGGCACCGTCTTTTTTAAAATCGATTGATATATATATATATATATATATATATATATAATATTATAAATTTGGTTTTTGCTGTACCCCACCACAATGTAATTATTAACCGTAACCTTCTCTTTTATATTCAATCGTAATCGATGCGGTCGCTAATGACCCAGCTGTTAACGCGACCACTTTAAAATAAACGATGTGTGATAATACAGGAACGCGAGAGCTATGGAAAGTTATGGATCCGCGTCGCGATCGATCTCGCGTCCCCGCGACTTCTGATCGAGCGATGTCCGCCGTTCGCCATTTTTCCGTAGGCTCGCGCGCTCCTTCCCCGGGAACCGTTCTGCAACGGTCCCGATTTTCATTCGAGATGTTAATTATTGTCTGGCCGTTAGGTTCTAACCGTCAATCATCGCGAGCGTGACGTCCGAAGAGTATAGCGTCGTGCTTTTCTTAGAGCCGGACGATTTTAACGAGAAATTCCGTAACAAATTTTTCCGCGCAACGTGTCGAGGAAAACGGGAAATGCGCGACGAAAAAGATCTGCTAATTGTTCGCAGGCGAGGAATTTTTAAAATACTCGAAACACAATTATGACCGGAAACTGTAAATTTTTTATCTCTACCTAGAATACGCTGCCTCCACGATGTTATTTTTATTTTATATTTGCGATCCTTTAATCCAGTGAAATAATTTATTTCTCTTAACACGTTGACTTGCCACGTCACGCATATGTGGATGACGGAATAATTTGTCCAGATTATAATATGAATTTTTACGTTAATATACTCATCGTACCAAATTTTATTAGTACCTGTAAAATGCAAGAAAGTTGGAGGACTACTCAATAATATACATTTAATATTTTCAATTCTTATTTCATCAAATAATTTACTTTGCAACTGTGCAAACTATGCAATGTTTCTTTGTTTTTTTTTTTTTGTTATTTGAATGATTCAATGTTTGCATCTTCAGGAACCGGACACGCGAGGCTGACGGCGCCAATATGGCGATGTTCGGTTTCGAGGAGTTAATTATTCGCACTAGAATGGCGACCATAAGGCGACGCGTCAAATTGTTGGATACATAAGATGAATATTAAATTCACAGATATGTCAATCTTGACCGGTACTTCTGAAGCCCCCACGAAAAATAGTTAATTGACTGTCAAGCCAAAGAATGCATTAGCAAACATGACTCGACAAGACAATATTTAATGGTAATGTTGGGCAAAAAATGTACAACGTGGATTCGGAAAAAATCGTGAAAGTGATCAAAAGTTAACTGTTAAGTCGTTATTCGTGATTGCCTTTCAACAATTTTTCATCAGCTTGTTAATTGAACGATTCTCTCGCTTCGCTGTGTCCTACTACCGACATTTTATATATTTTAATAATTTTTTTCCAGATACTTATCAGTAATCCGCAGACTAGTTATTAGTCTAGATTTTGTATCAAGGAGTGTACTCTAAATCTCATGCATACATTATCTGTATTATATTAGAACAGGATGCTGGACATTAACCCAGCCATTAATAAATAAATGAATAATTAAGATAGTCTATCCTCGAGCGTGTATGCGCGGTTTTCAACATGAACAGAGAGCGGTAGCATTCGCTGGCACATGGAAGCCTGTTCGCGAATGGGACCATTGACCCCGTCCACACAATTAGGCTCCTTTCCGCACGAAGTTGCTCCCGAGCGGCCATTGTTATTCCCACATTGTAGCTCGAAGAAGGTTCCCGATGTCGGTCTAAGACCTTGCTGAACATTGTAGGCGGAATGAATAGGATCTCGGTCTCTGTGGAATGGATCTAATCAGAAACAGTGATTAAGCCGAGAGATATTAGCAAAACTCACGAACAATGTGTTTAATGATCGGCGATTTGCATTTTATCTGGTTCTACCCGCGCCGTTTCCAATTACAAGCTATCCGTCGAGGAAATGATTATCACTTCGTTGCTATGTCCGGTTTAATTATCACTCAATGTTTCCAACCGGCGGACGTTTATGTAAGTATGCCGTGTTGAAAATTTACCCGGAAAATTAGATGGAGAACACGGAAAATAGTTGCTACAATATAGGCTTGAGTACGTTGAAAAATTAAGCAGGACACGTGACTCAACGATTTTATTGAACGGATGTTCGTGCGAGTTCGCAGTCTTGCCAATTTATTAATCGAAAACGGAAATTTCTGTATTCTAGGCTTTATTCGGTTGCATAATTCAGTAGAAAATTTGCTGATTAACACTGACCCAATAATTTATATTCGGCGGTCGGTTGAACTTCACCTTGGCAACCCAGAGATTTTTAATTTTTTATTACATAATTGTGATTATCTTCACGAGAAAATGTGAAAAATTGAAGTTTCAAGGCGAGGAATTCACTGGCTCAAAAGTTATGCGCGAGAGTTCGCAGTCTTGCCAATTTATCCGAAAAACTAGATCGAAAACGGAAAGTTCTGTATTCTAGGCTTTATTCGG